>JAWRVF010001598.1:0-56839 GCA_036785485.1 Physcomitrellopsis africana | reverse complement strand
CCCACTTTGAATTGTGGTTGTTCCTTGTGATATGCATCTGCATTTGTTTTTTGTCGTTCTTGAGCTTTTTTTAATTGCACCTTCATTATTGCATGTAGCTTTGACAAACGATTTGTCAAATCTTCTGCTGTTGGATTATCAACTTTTGAAAAGTCAAAAGCATCAAGTCGTGGGTGATAACCATAATTGGCAAAGAAAGGTGTTTGTTGTGTAGAAGAATGTATCGTATTATTATAAGCAAATTCTGCTAATGGCAAAAGAGCTACCCAATCATCTTGTTGGTAGTTGATGATACACCTTAAATATTACTCCAAGACTTGGTTCACGTGCTCTGTTTGTCCATCAGTTTGAGGATGAAAAGTTGAAGATAATTTTATGTCCACTTTTAAGATCTTGAAAAGGGTTCTCTAAAATCTTGACACAAATTGAGTTTTCCTATCCGATATAATATCCTTGGATAACCCATGATAGCGATAGATATTATCAATAAAAAGCTTAGTTGTTTCTTCACCAGTGATAGATTTTGTGCATGGCACAAAATATGCCATCTTGGTGAACCGATCTACTATTACAAATATAGAATCATAAGATCTTCAGCTTGAAAGATCTGTGATGAAATCCATAGAAACAAAAGACTATGGTTGTTCTGGAATAGGTAATGGCTGAAGAAGTCCAAAAGGTCGATGACGAGGAGTCTTTGATCTTGAGCAGATATCACATGATTGTACAAAGTTTTTAACTGCCTTCCACATTTGAGGCCACCAAAAATCTCTTGATATAAGTTCCAAAGTGTTGTTGTATCCAAAAGATCCTGCCACTGAAAAATCATGACGTGCTTGAAGAACACGTAAATGTGCTTCTCCTTCTAGAACATATAGACGTCCTTCGAAATATAGTAGATTGTTCTTAAACTCGAATTTAGAAGAATCATGAGACTTGGAAGAATTATTCTTGATATCATGAATAAGAGGGTCTGAGGACATACTTGACTGAATTTGCTTGAAAAAAGTTGAATCAATAGTCAATGTTGATTTTATTGCTCGAAGATAAAACTACTCTGGTTTCAAAAGAACTGTTCTTTGTTGCTCAAAAGCTACATCTCCTTCTTTTGGTGCAAAATAAAAACTTCTAGAAAGGGCATCGGACAAACCTTGTTATTTTTTTGGCCGATAAGTGATAATGAATTCGAATCTTAATAAAGACATGGTCCAACGAGCTTGACGATGATTCAACACACATACCGACATGAAATACTCGAGGTTCTTGTGATCCGTATATACGATAATTGGACTTGAAGCGCCTTCTAGATAATGATGCCATTCTTGAAAAGAATCCATAATTGCAAGAAGTTCTTTGTCGTGGATCTCATAATTGATCTCGGCTGCTAAGAATTTTCTTGAATAAAAAGCTACTGGATGAAGTTTGTCATCTGTTCCTATTTGTGACAAAACCGCATTAATGACAAAATTATCTAAGATTTCACAAAAAACATCATTCATGAGATGTTGAAAAGCAGCTGGTGCTTTCGTAAGTCCAAAAGGCATGACATTGTATTCAAAATGTCCATACCTGGTTCGAAAAGCAGTTTTCCATTCATCTCCTTCTTTGATGCGTACTAGATTATATTCTCCTCTTAGATCTATTTTTGTGTAGATCCTAGCTTGATTCAACTGATTGAGGAGTCCTGATATTAGAGGTAATGGATATCTGTTCTTGATTGTGATGTTGTTGAGTCCTCAATAGTCAATACACATCTACAATGATCCATCTTTTTTCTTCACAAATAGAATTGGAGCTCCTACTGGAGATTTAGAATGGTGTATGAAATTCTTGGCCAAATTCTCATCAATATATGCCTTGAGTTCAGCCAATTCATCTTGTGATAAACTGTAGATTGGTCCAAATGGTGGCTGAGTTCTTTCTTTAAGGTCGATTGAATAATCATATAGACGATGCTCTGGAAGAATATCTGCATTTTTTTTCTCAAAAACGTCTTGATAATCTTGATACTGACTTGGAATGCTACTTGAAGTCTTTCTATTGTTGGAAATAGGTGTAGCATAAATGACAAAAGGTGATCCTTCTTCTGTAGTGTACAAGAAAGCTCTTGCACCTACAAACGCAGGTTTAATTCTACTAGACTTGTGATTTTTTACTTGATTAACTATATTTTTAGCTATACTTTTAGAAAAGTTGAGAGTACGAGAAATCCAATCTATTCGAGGGTTGTGTTTTTCTAACCATGATAAACCAAGAATAACTGGAATAGAGAGAGATCTAATTATGTTAAAAATTACACAACCATTATGGCCATTTACTACTACATCTAGAGGAAGTGTTTCATGAGTAACATCTCTAGAAGATAAAGGACGACCATCTATGGCTTCTATGTGTACGGGTTTAGATTTTTGTACTATTTGTATTCTATGGCTTTTAGCAAATTCTTCATCTAAAAAATAAGCTGAGGCTCCCGAATCTATTAAAGCAGAGGCTTTGTAATTATTAGGTCCTAAATACACATCTATTATAAAACAAATAGATGATTGTGAAAAGAAGATAGGACCTTTATTAGAAATTATATAAGATCCCAGTCGCACGGTCTTTATTGTGGCTGGACAAACTCGTTTTCCAACATATTGTCTTCTTTGACAGTCGTACTCCTCATCTTGTGGTTGCGTCGTTTCTTTGGACAATTTTGAGTAGTGTATTTAGGTTCTCCACAATATAAGCATAATCTTTCTTGATGACGTCGAGTCTTTTCTTGTTTAGTAAGCGGCTTGAAACATATAGTATCAATTTGCATGTCCTTGACTTTTGAAGGTACATATTGAGAAGTCATTGGTACTGCCACCGAATTATAATGTCGCTGAGGTTCTCTTGTACGACTTTCAGATCTATATTCAAAAAGTCGATTATCACACTTGACCACAAAGTCTATTACTTGACTCAATGTTTGAGGATTGGGTAAGTTCAACATCAATTTCTTCACTTCATATTGTAATCCACAGAGAAACTAACTAATGAGTGCAATATCATTCCACTTGATATCGATTGCTAGTTATCAAAATTGTGAAGCATATAATGTCACTGATCAATTGTCTTGGCATAGGATACAAAGCTTGTTGGTTGCAACACGAGTTGCATTGAGTTCTCCATACATAGATCAAAATTCTGCTAAGAAAGCTTCTAAATTATCCAATATTAGATCACGTCATTCCAAAAAAGATGAAAATCAAGATAAGGCAGAACCTGAAAGTAGTGTATCAATAAATCTGACTTGTGATCTTGGAGTTGGAAAACTTTGTGGTTGTAATTCAATAACCAGTTGGACTTGGTTGATGAATCCTCGAAACTTGGATCTTGTACCATCAAACTTCTCAGGTAGACCAATTTTTGGTTCTCTGATGCTTGGACGATGTTCCAATGTAGGAGGAATTATATGGCTTGGTGTAGATGTTGAAGCAGCTCCAATCATATCTATATCTTCATTATTTGGTAACCTTGTTGCTCCTTGTGGAGGTACAGTGAGTTGATGCATTGCAAGCATTAATTCCTTCATTTGTTCTTGCATTTGTGCCATTGCACTCTTCATTTCGGCAAGCTCGGCCATAATAACACTTCAAAAAATATATAACACTACTCGAGATAAGTAATAGGGAGAACAAAGAAAATACTAGGAATAATATCAGTTTAGAAGAGGATAATCTGCAACATCTAAAATGCTTGTGTCTTATCAAGAAAAAAAGAAGGATAATCCTCTCTTAAAATCAAGACAAGATTAAGCTGTGATATTATAAGTGTATTCTTGTCAATCTGTCAAGGACATGAACTAGAAAAAGATGCATAATCTAATGAAAACTGTGTCAAAGTAAAGTCACAAAATAAAATAAGAAAGTATGTATATTCAAAAGAAAATTGGAATGGCTATTGCCAAAGACTGGAAACATGAGGACTCTTGAAACTAGACTAGGATCAAGAAAGGAGTTGACTAGAGTGAAGAGGGCTTCACTCTTGCCTCTATACATACTATCTAACTAAGAGCTACGTGGGCGATTATACATGGGATCTCATCATCATCTAATTTGAAACCATGTCAAACTTTTAGCAGCAAGTTTCTACGCATAATAATACGTCTTGGCATTCCACTAGCTATCAAAATGTGTGTGACACATAGCGTCCTCGCGAGCGCAAGCTATGACATGTCATGCAGAATTGGCTACCTTGTTGACCAAGTTTCTAACCTACCAATCACCTATAGACATGTATAAAGGTGATTTCGCGTCTATGAAGCTTCTAGGAAGCTTCTCTATCACATATTATCAAATCAACTTATTTTACCTACTTCAATTGGTCTATTATTATTTAGATAGTTTACTGGAGTAAATCTTATGTCCGTGACATCTTCTCAATATATATATTTTAAAATAGAAGATATATAAATTGATACAATATGCTTCAAACCTCTTATTAAATAAAAAAAATCTTGACATAATAAAAAAATAATTATATTTATATTATCAAAAATCTAAATAGAATGCTCAATATTGTTCTAAGAAGCGATGCAACCAAATAGATTAGATCTCTTGTAACCATAACCTTCAAATAGATTAGATCTCTTGTAACCATAACCTTCAAATAGATTTGATCTCTTGTAACCATAATTTTTTTCATAGTATATCAAAAAAATATTCTCAATCAAATAATAGATTATAAGTCTAAAACAACCAAATCTTTATTTGTGGAAATACAAATATTTATGCATATTGTTATATAGCATGATTTTTAATCTAAAAATATATTAGATATCTATTTATAGAAGATTTGCCTATAATTTATTGGCTAGACTTTGATAAAAGATTTGTCCTTAATAAGAAAGATAAATAATCATAATAATATAAAAAAAGATTTTATTAATAAAAATTTCTTATGGTTAAGTAGGTTTATACATAAGATTTTTCTATGGCATCTAAAAAATCCTTAATATCCTTTTCTATGCTAGATCATAAATAACCAATTGTTGGTAAGATAGATTTTTAATAACTTCAAAGAAAATCTATTATCTCTTTTCAAAATCTCATTTTTATATCAAAATTTTATTATATCTTTATATATCTATCTTTTTACCTTTATAAAATCTTGGCTCTTAAAAATCCCTTGAATTTGTATAAAATGCTCAAATTATAATAAAATTCTTCAATGCCTTATTCACCTGCAAAGAATTGATTTCTTCTTGAATTTTAGGATCCAATAACTCTTCATCTAGCAATTCAATTTTTGTCAAATTTTTCAAAAGTGTAGCTTATATTCTTAAGCTTTACCACAAGAAAAATCAGCTATAGGTTTGCTTTCAATTGTTTGATATCTCAAAAATCCTAGTAGGTGCTTAAAACCTTAGTTTATAGACATCTAAGTACTATTTTCTTCATATCTCAAAAATCCAAAATTTTAATACCACAAAATTGTGTATGTAGCTTTATAATACACACACACACACACACACACACACATATATATATATATATATATATAGATATTAAAAAAAATAGAAAATTAAAATTTAATAATTTTTTAATACTATTATAAATAAAATTATATAAAATAAAATAATCACCTCTTAAATAATTTGATTTTGGCCATGAACATACAAAAAACAATTTATATTGGTCATGGATTATGACATCTACAAATTTTGCATTTTGCAATTTATGCAAGCAATCAAGTTTGAACATGGGACAAACCAATTATCTTCAAGTTCATTTATCTATTCATTATCTTAATGTGGCTTATAAAGTAGCAAAACTAGAAGCCAACTAATTGTCACATATCAAGCCATTCACAAAAAGTATGTTCCAACACCTCTTGGCTACTGCAAAGTTGTCCCCCTTTTTCCACTCAAGAAAGAGTTTTGAATGTCCGAGAACTGAATTGAAGCCCGGCGGGTACAAATATCGAGGTGAAATAGGAAAATGATCGCCAGGAACTCGCCACCCGGGCCTCAATCGGCTATTTTAACGATGGGGATAGGAAGACCCGGACAAAGACCTCGTTTGAGACGTTGAAGCCCCCGCCCATTTTCAAATTCAAGCACCTCCGTCTTCGAAAGCTGGGCCTGGACCGTGGTAGCCCCCGATTACTGCGATGAATGCGCCAGGGTGATCAAGCTTTTTCTAGGTTTGAATCACTTGCCAATGCATCCCAGCTTGCGGTTTGAATGCCTTGCCAATGCTTCCCAGCTTGGGGTTTGTTCCCAGGCCTAATCGAGTGGCAAGTGAAGTACCTCGCGGTAGTCTTGCAACCAATGTGCGTGCATTGGAAGGAATTTTGATGGCAAGGCTCGTCGCTCAAGGTATGGAGTTAAGGGCGATGAGTTGTTGAATGAGCGTACGCGTATTTCCTTGTTATGGATGGGTTCTTGCAGTGCCATGCCAGGAATGTCGTAGTTGATTAGGCGCGAGCTTGAATGCTCTTCGTGAGATCTTTTTGAGGTTTCAATAGTGCGGGTCTAAATTTTATCTAGAGACGGTGTGTGGAGATTTCCGAAGGTTGATGCTTAACCTCGCTTCTGCGAAGTGTTTTATTTTGGTTGCCATCAAAGCGCTTCGGATGGTTGGGCTGAGAAATTTGACTAGGAGCTACGGAATTCGGAAATAGCATTGTTCACCAGCTCACAATGCTTGTGGTCTGTTTCGTACTCCGAGCGTACTGTTGAATGCGTCAGTTGTGTGCCTTTGTTGGACCTTTTGTTTTACACGAACTGGGTTCCTGATGCTATGAGGCCGATCCTAGCGTTCGAGATTGTGAGAAGTAGATATTTTGTGAGTAACTCTACATGAAAGCTTGCTGCTCTTTTTGGTCAAGCTATCAGCTTTCATAAAAGCGGTCAACAGCACTACTTTGGTTATAAATTATCAGGCTGCAAAGTGTGAATATTAACTCAAGCAACACATTGATAGTATTTTGCCATGCCTGTAAGTTACGTCGTGCAGGATGCCATAACTGTAGTGGAGAATAGGTCCCTTTTGAGAGCTGTTGGTTTCAGCACAAATTGGATTAGTTTACCCTGTTCTTGTTTCCAGTGTTTTATTTTCTCTAGTTCGCAGTGTGGGTTCATCGTGTTTTTACTTGCATAGAAGTCCCAATGTTCACACCCTGGTTTAGGAGGGTGACTCGTATCCGACTGTAGGATAGTTCTTTTTGTGTGTACTTAAGCCCATTCGCCTCTCTCATTCCTCTTTCGCTAAAGGCACAATGAAATTTTTGTTTCATTCATTCTGCCAAATCTATGACATTTAACGATATTGAATGTTTAATTCTGATTACAGAGCAATAGAAAGAACACAGTACTTGTGAAAGAATGAAGGTGATCTCAACCCCAACGGTTTGAAGGGACAACAATTCCATCAAAGTAGAAGCGCAGTTGAAAGGAGAAATCATGGAGAAGATTTGTGTGGCCATTCGGTTGAGGCCGCCTACAAAACAGAATGTAGTTCGAGGTCATCACTGGAAAGTGTCGGACAACTCAATATCGTTGCTCAGTGCAGCTGGCTCAGTCGTATCCGGTCATACCTTTGCTTTTGGTGCGTTTTCTTCACCTTTCAATAACACCCAGTTGGCTGAATAGGAAAAAGGACCGCAGATCCTAGTATTACAGGAGATGCCTTTGGATATCACCTGTGTGGGTCCCGATGTTGCATTTTAAGGAGTGTAGTTCAAAACAGCAACAAGCATAACTATTGCATAGTTTGCTTTTTTTTCTTAATGTTTCTTGAAATCTGAACGTCAATGTTTCTGAAACCTCTTGTCTTGTGATCGTGGCGATTTTTCTGACAATGCATCAACGAATACATTGAGACCCAGGTACCGGATCTCCTTGAGGATGTCAGAAATTTTCTCACCTGTGTGGTTTCGAGCACAGATACAATTTTTGGAGCTGACGCCAAGAATATCAACATCTACGAGCAGCATGCTAAGGATGTTGTACTATCTGCTGTTGCTGGGTTTAACGGTATGCTCTTTAGTCGGAGTTGATGTATTATTGTTACAATTGTGTAGGAAACATGAGCATGTGTGCGAATGTGTAGCTTGCACAATATTTATTGGTTTCTATTGTGCAGCCCAATCGCTCAGCAACTTCATAATATGGACAAATTTTGTGGTTTCACACACTTGGGAAAGACATTTTCAGTGGTTACTTACACTTGTAGAATAGGCGTGAGCTACAATCCTAACTATTGCATAATTTTTTAACATAACAGGTACAGTTTTCGCTTATGGGCAAACCAGTAGCGGAAAAACATATACCATGCGTGGCTCAGAATCTGAGCCAGGAATTACTCGCCTAGCCGTGAATGAAATTTTTCGTCATATTCACAAGGTGAGAAACTCCTGCGCTAAACTTCATTGTGAACATTTCTTCAGTATGCTCAATAAATTATAGTAACACACATTTTCTACTTAGCTTTTCTAGCGGCCACTTTTTCCTGTAGTCCGCAGCATAATTCGTCGCCCCTTTGTGTCGCAGGCGTCGGACAGGGAATATCTCATCCGTGTCTCTTACCTGGAAATCTATAATGAAGAAATCAATGATCTTCTGACTCCAGACAGTCGTAAGCTGCAAGTTCACGAGAACCTGGAGGTACTAATTCCTGTGAATCGCATGATCGTCAAGGTTTACCCAGCCAAACTCGGATTTTCTGTAACACATTTTTTCACCTCTGCAGAAGGGCGTTTTCGTAGCAGGCTTGAGAGAGGAAATCGTTGACAGTGTTGAACAGGTGCTTGGACTTCTGGAAGCTGGAGAAGGTAAATCGCTTCACTTCACCGGCTCTTTCTAACGGTGCTGATACTTTGCTGTGGTTGGGTGAAGGAATTTACTAACTGGCTGTAGTCTCATTTTTCTTGCTTTAGACCATTGCCATTGAATGGCCTGCTTAGCTCTAATTTTTACTAGAGCTGGTTGTAGCCTAGCCAAGGACTTCTTTGAAACTTGAAGTATCTTTTTCGTTTACCAATCCGTGTGTCTTTGAGAAGACGTCCATCCATTAAGAGCTTAAGGACTTTCTAAGAAGTTTTCCACGTGAACAATATCCTACTTTCTTATTCTCTGACATATGCACGGTGTATTCGCAGTTCAACGTCATTTTGGAGAAACCAACATGAATATCAACAGTAGTCGTTCTCATAGCATATTCCGTATGGTGAGACACATCCGGCTTGGTGCATTATCGCAACTGTCTGATGACCTTCACTCTATGAAATTAGTTGGCATCTACACATTTATACGCCATCTTGTGTAGTGCATTTTGCTTAGAATTGTACTGCATGTCTGAATTGTGCTTATGTGGAACTGTCTGGTGTATGAGCCCAAGCCTAATGATCTGCACGTCTCACTAATGTAGGTGATTGAAAGCAGAAGCAAGTGTCATGGTGGACAGGGATCTGATGATTTGGATGCCGTTCGTGTATCTGAACTGGTAAGACAATTCTACTTGCAAATAACTTACCATTTGTTATATTACGGGAGGAGCATTGTCGAGCTGCATGGTTCCGATACGCTGGTACTTGGTTATCTGGTTCTATGATGAAATTTAATCAAATATCATCAGGACTTAGAATTTTGCGGATTGTGTGTGTGTGTGTGTGTGTAGAGACATGTACACACTTACATATATGTATCTGAGATGATTTTTTCTTCGTTGTCCAAACTGGTTGTGTGTATTTCATCTTCTCTTGCAGAACTTGGTGGATCTCGCTGGCTCAGAAAGAATCGCGAAGACAGGAGCAGGAGGTGTCCGCTTGAAGGAGGGAGGACACATCAATAAGAGTTTGATGTGTCTTGGAAACGTCATCAACAAGCTTTGTGAGGGTGGTGCAAAGCAAGGGTCAGTGATAGATTAATTTTTGTGTTTCAAATGAGTCGCAACCGCGATTGGAAGTAGTATCTTTAATGCTCGATCTTGATGAGAACTATTGTTAGTTTACGACGAAACCATCGTAGACATCAAATGGCTAGGAATTAATTTATATTTAAATGTTGAATCAACATTTTTGTTTTGGTTCCTTTCAGAGCTCACATACCGTACCGGGACAGTAAGCTTACTCGAATCCTCCAAACTGCGCTTGGCGGTAACGCTCGTACTGCCATTATCTGTACAATGACTCCTGATGAGGTAAAATCAGATCTTACCAACTCCTTAGATTCGAGAAAGTTTTCTGGCTTCATTCATATACATAGATCAAAATGGAGAACAATGATATCACTACGTTGGGGTGTGTGTGTCTAGTACAGCGTCAAAGGTGGTTCTTCGATTATGGATAGGTCTGGTGTTTATTAGGCAGTTGTGTCACTCCGCCGTGGGTAGTGTATCTTCCCCTCTTCTACATCTCGCTTGTCGTGTTTAAACATAATTGAAATGTAAAGAGTAAGAATGTAAGCCTTTAATATGTTACTTGTCTCGACTAAATGCTGCATTGGGCGGAACATTGTCGCAGGAACAAATAGATGAAAGTCGAGGTACCTTGCAATTTGCTAGTAGGGCAAAGCGAGTAACAAATTGTGCTCAAGTGAATGAGGTAATATGACTTGTCTAAGTGGAAGGTGACTTATCAATGTGTTAGAAATACCGTCTTTGAGACATATTTACTAAGGATTTGACTGATTCGGATACATCGCATTTGTTTTAGTGTGCAGCATGTAGTTACACGAATGAAATACAAACACCCAAGCAAGGATCGTCATTTGCTTTGTGGTCAAGTGTACGGAATCTTACCTTGTCCGTTTGTTGCAGACTTTAACAGATGCAGCACTTTTAAAACGGCAGAAAAAGGAGATTGAAGAGCTTCTCCTAAAGCTGCAGGTTTGTTCACCCTTAGTTTCCTGTATTTTTAAGTATATGTATCTAATCTAAGACTTGCTCCTAAATGTTGACTTGCAAGGGTGTACATTCCTCTAGTCAAAACTCGTAATAGACGAAGTTGGACGAATAACAGCTTTTGGAACTGGCTCGATACCTGGGGGCTTAAAGGTTTTCTTGACATGAAGCAACGTTCACATCCTGTGTCTAGGATAGGTTTAGCTTGGAGAAAATTTTTATCTTCTTATAGTCTGTGTCCAGTGTACTGAGTATACAAGTTTTATTTCAGGGGCAAGGGTCGAAACCTTCGGAGGACTTGGAGAAGGAGATAAAGCACCTACGAAATGACTTGCTGAAGGTTTGTGTGCATAGTTGCCCTGCTCTAGCAGCACTATCATGTTGCAACAGTAGACTCATATTCAAATTCCAGGAGAATATGTGATCCCAATGTCTGCAGGCGCTATGCATAGAAACGTTCTGATTGAATGCATTTGTTTCGTGCATGCTGTACTTCATTGATCAAGCTTGGGTATTGGATATTTTAGATTGAATTGGAAAGAGAAAAGCTGGAGCTTGAGCTGCAAGAAGAGAAAAAGGCTTTGAATGATAAACTAAAAGAACAAGAGAGGAAGATTGTGAATCTCAGCACCATGGTCATCAGCTCAGCTACTGATGACTTCGGCCAACTTCCTCACAAGGTACGCTGACACTTTTGTATGGATGGTTCGACTTCATGCTTATTTTGGAACACCTTCAGATCCAGTTTTTCGTCGAATTTCTTCCTTTCCTATCTGAAAAAACACATTTCATCTCTCAAGAACGTCTGAACTGTACATTTGAATTGAAAATGATTACGTTCTCGTCCTTCAGAATTATGAAATTGTGTATTTGTTGTGGTTTTGTCGTGCTGTATGGATTTCCGTTGCTTCAGCTCATGTAGCAATGAACCGAAGCACAACTAATCATGTCTTCGAACCAATGGCAGGGAAACAGAAGGGAAACATGGTGTCCACGCCAAGTAACGTCTGACCTAGACATTCAGGTAACATTATAGCAACAATACAATCTCGTAATTTTATTGCGCGGAATGTAAGCTCTTCCATTAATACACAACATGCTTTTATATATTGTTATGTATTATTCTGCAATATGACATCAGCACTGAAATTGGGACACAGAGAATGAAGAAAACGACGAAAGAGTTTGATGCACCAACAACCTTTCTTGGAAGCACTGTTCCCGTGTCCCTTCGAAGGAGCCACAACCTTGGACTTCCGCCTGCGTTTGGAAGTTTGACTGAAGATGAGGAAGATTTTTGGAAGAGTCCAGACGGGTTCGATAAGTCCCCAACACCAGCGGACTTCGAAAATATAGCAGATGAAGATACTTGGGCATCTTTAAATGGTGGTCACATGAATAGTGATCTCTTCAACGATCGTTCTGACCGAAGGGCAATTTCCTCGTCAGCTAGCGAAGATTCAAGGTGTATCCTGGTTAGTGTTATTTCTGGTCCTGTATGAACTGTGCTTTCTCTCCAACGACTGTGGTTAGCTGAGTGGAACTAACGACGAAGTGACCCACCAGCCACTTTCGTTTCCAAGATCATTTTTGTAACAGGCTATCCAAATGATGGCCTCCCTTTGCTGGTATCAACTTACTTATTTCATCGTCATCTGGCTGATCCTGGAATAATGGCATGTTACGCTATGACACCAGTAATCCACCTGTAATTGAGTAGCGTAAAATTTCTGCCACTCTAACATAGCCCATGGCATTGGGAATCGTTGGCAGCTTGAGCATCAGCTTAGGGAGCTCCAAGCTCAGCATGAGGAGTTACAGACATCCTTCAACAAGAAAGAACTCGAGGTTTGCACTTTTTAAATCAGACTGTATCCTCAAAATTCAAATTCAAGTTTGCATGCTTATTCGAAGACGCAGTTGTTGCTGGCGTTGCTGTAGATCTGGTTCCAATGGACGCTAACTTCGTTTCTGAGGACCTAAAGTGCACAATCTAATTTAACATATTGGGGCTAAATTCAAACTGCATAGTAAAATGAGCATGTTCGACAATACCCTTTTGCCACCCCTCAACAGCTTGAGATTACTGCCTTTTAGGTGACTTTTAATGCTCTGTTTGTACAGCATCAACAACAGCTTGAGACAGCTATTGAGGACGCTCGCAAATTCAAGGAGCAAGTTGATCTTCTATCCCAAGAGAAGGCCAATCTTGAGGTTGGATTTTCATCTCCATCCATTGATTTTGTTACTGTGACTGTACGAGTTGAATAAGAGTGTTTTTTTTAATTTTTTTGTCAAAATTTCGTGAACATTATTCTTGCCTTACTGTTGCCTACATACAATGCAGGAAGCTTTGGCTCTAACGGAATCACAAACGCACCCACCAGTCGCTCAGCTGTCGCCCCCAGTTGTGACCGAAGACTATTATGTCAAGAAATTGGAAGAGTTGGTAAACGAGATGGAGATAGAGCAGACAAATAGCAAGCAAGAAAAAGAGCGGTTAAAGGAGGAGGTCGTGTGTCTTCAAGACCAACTTCAAAGTGCGAACGCTACCCTGCAGCAAGAGTTGCGGCTTCGAACACAGTTGGAACAGGAGGTTTTGTTGCTAAGAGAGAAGTTGAATTCACCAGACATACACATGCAATCTTCAATTCATGAGTGTGGTTTTGCGAAAAACCTTCACAGCGATATTGGAACAACCGATGAAATATCTTTATCTCGAAAGCAGGAAACAGGAAAACTGGAAGAGCTTCGTTCCCTTGAAAGTTCCGACAAGGAAGAAGCCTATTTTAAAGAAGTTGAAACACTCGCTCCTCGCCGCGGCTCCATCTCTGATATGCAGCTAGATATTGTGCGCATGGAGGACAGGAAATCAAAAATTTCGATGGAGCAGATTACTGGAATCGCACCCCCAACAAAATTAATCAAGGCTGAGAGACTTTTGTTGGCAAATGAGCTTCAAAATTACATAGGTGCCCTCGCAACGCAAGATGCGGTCATCTCGGCAATTTGTATGGAGATGAAGGAATTCGAAGTAGACATCTTGAACAGGAGTAGACCTATCTGCTGACTGTCGCAACCTGCACATGAACTTGTTTCATGGCGACCACAATGTACAGTAGTCAACTATCCTTAAAAACTATTGTAGGTTAAATGTGAATGGTACAGATCTGCATCGCGGCACGATAATGTCGCCACAGATAGCCGTCCATAATCCAATTTCTCCTGGAGTGGCCCCGATCCCTCCTTAGCAGGTGGACACAATGACCATCTCGGTTACCCATGCCTTTTCTTAAAATTGTAACTTATCATTAATTCGGCTTAGAATTGCCTGAGAACCGTGATTTTCATAGAAAGCTAACCACCTTCGTGGTGAACACCAAGACACCATGGAACTTGAGTTTTCTATGTGATGCTCTCTCAGTTAAGTATTATTTAAGTCCACCAAGAACAATGTCAAGCTATTCAAAACGATTTTAAATTTGTCCATTTGTCCTGTGGAAGCTTTACTAAACGTCTCGCTCACTTTGTTACACTTTCCCTTCGCACGCACAAGACGACCGATTTCCGATTTGCCTTTTGATTCTCTTCATATTTCGCTGGTTGTACCGGACGAGTTAATGTCTCAACAGAATTGTAGCTGGCAGAGGTGCAGTGTAAGCACATGACAACACGAAGGAACGTGCAGTAGACCTTGTGCAGCACAGATACAAGTGGACTTGCAAGCTTAGTATCTGTGCTGCACAAGGTCTGTCTGGGACAGACAGAGTCTCCAGCCTTGATCGCTACTACTATCAGTCAGCGAACTTCAGAGATCACATGAACATTGTTGAGAAGGCCGTGACTGGATTAAAGAAACATGTCCAGTGTGCAACAGTAAGCATGCATGTGTGGCAAGATTTCGGTGCATGGAATGCATGCAGTGTACATGTGCGCATCTGTTGGGGCACTAAAGGCTCTCCCATTTGCCAAAACTAGATTGTCCTCCTTCAAGGTTGAAACTTAAAAGTCATGTGACTTAGTGTTTCAGACTGGATCAACGAGGTTTCAACAGATTGTAGAAGGAAAATCTGTGCATCGCCTACACCTTCAAAGTTATGATCGATTGTTACGATTTGAACAGTATCGGTGTGTGTTAACGCAGGTGATTCAAGACAGATTCTAACGTACATCCTCCTGCATCATTGTCCAGAGTGGTCCAAAGAATCTATTGCAAATCCGCCAGATTCGTAACAGAATGTTAACAACAATCAATTTTAGGAACGTGATGACACCTAAAAGCATACATATGAAGGATCACACCCTCTTGCATTCTGAAGTACCACAACCTATTTATTTGAACTAAATAGATATGTCGGCTTAAGTGCTTCACTCCCACTTAATATAAATTTATTATTATTATTTTTAATAATATCAAGCTCTTCTATATCAAGTCCAGTTATAATATATGTATTTATGTATTTACTTAATTATTTTGTTTTTTTTGTTAGGGTATTAACTTTGGCAAAATACAAATTACAAAGTTAATGATAGATGTATATTTAAGTTTATTTTTCCATGTTAAATTATTTTTGAAAGTAAAATAATGCTAAAGACCAATATCAAAACAATGTTAAGATTGTTAATGTTAAGTTTCACATGTAGGCATTTGTTATGTGTGACTATTTCAACTTCACTATTTTCATAATAGTTTGATGAATGACTAATTTATTTATTTATACATATGTCTCTTGTGCTGAGGATGGAACTCACAGCTATTTATTTTTTCTTCTTGTTTTCTTACAATCCAATCAAAGGTTGGACCTCCAAGGTTCTTGATTGTGAAATTGTGACATCAAATTAGTAGAGTTCAACATTTGAGTAAAATAATCAACTTTTTTACGGATTTTAATATCCTTTGACAAAGATAAATTACTCATTTAGATAGAAATTCATTTAATAAAGAAAAGAATAGATTAGAAATAAAAGAATTATATATTTTTATTAACTTGATTATTACTATTATTATGTTAAATAGATAATTTAGAAAAACTTTCTGCTAAGTTGTGTTAAAGGTCATCATCTCTAATATTACTACTCCAATGTAAAATACAATATAGTCTAAAAATATTGACTAATCTCAGTAGAAGAAGATTTACTGTTTTCAGTTATTAATGGAGAAGAATAACTATTTAGTAACAGATTACCATGATTTGTAATAATGTGTAGATTAGTATTTGATTGTAGCTTTGATTTTGATATTTTTAATTGTTTATCATGTGTATTTTATTAAAATAAAAATGACTTTTATAGAAATGTTAAGTTATATAAAATAATATGTATAATATCATAATATTTATTTCTTATTTATTATTGATATTATTCTGGAAAATATAAAGCAATAATGTGCTTATTGAATTTTCATTAAGTTTGACTTTAAAGGAAATTTCATGTTATAAAATTTTATTAAATAAAAGATTATTATTTTTTTAATATTCAATATTCAATAAAAATAAAATCATTATTTTTTTTCTTATATAGTTTTTATTTTTAATTTTTAATCAAATTTTAAGTTTAACTTTCAACAATTCTTAAAAATAATAAATAGAGCTTTTGATTTATCAATACTTTATAAGAAGTATAATTATAATTTTTTTTTTATTAATTGGCAATGAAAGGGGCCTTGTTCTTAATATATTTTTACAAACTATTATTAGTTAATTCAAAAATCATTGTTCCTACTAAGGTATAATTTATGTATTCACTTATTATACTTTGTTAGAATAAACTTACATTAAAGAAGATCTATGTCAATCTATTCTATTGACATAAATATTTAAAAATATATAAATATATATATACCTCTATTATTATAGGAGAGATAACCATAGGAGCTACAATATTAGGATCTATACATCCTATTTCATGAAATTTAAAGACAAATGATTTATCTTGTTTTGTAGGCATTTCTTTAAAGTATTTAATTTCTTTTTATAACAAAGAACCATTAGATCTAATCCTCAATTCTTTAAAAGTCTCTTTAATAAATTAATGTCTAATATTTGTTAGATCTCTTAAATTCTTCTCTTTTGATGCTCCTTCCATTTATTCTTTAAAATCCTTTGATAAAGGTCCAGCAATGGGTTTCATCTTCTTGTCTACTGTTTTGTATTTTATTTCTACAATAACTTTTGGTGCTTGAGAAGATTCAAGTATAGAATAAACCTCCCTTAAATGCATTTGTACAATCTTATTATAATTTTTAATCTAATAGATGTAATTAATTCTAAAAAATCTTCAAGTCTATTTTTTTCATAAATATCAAAAATCTTTTCATCATCTTTTAATGTCTTTAACTTACATAATTCTTTTTTAGTATTAAATAGATTTTTTTTTTTTTTTAAATCTTTAATTTTCTTATATATAATATTTCTATTTTTAAAAATATCAATAAAACTTATATCTAAGACACTTATATCTTGTAAGATTAGCTTCCTTTTTGTACCTTTATAATTTTGCTTTATAGTAGTACTTCCCTAAAATCCTTTAATTCTTTAATAATTCTTAGCAATAGATTCTCTTTCAATCTATTTTGATTTTGTTCATGATTGGAAGGCATAGTTAAAAATAATATTACCCTTCTATCTTTGCTTTGTTTCCGTGCATATGTTGAATCATCATCAAGCACTTTGTATTAGGAATGTAAGATAATGGATTAACAAAGAAATAAATAAAAGAATATAGAATTAGATAGTTGACAAGAACAAAAAACTAGATGGTTGATAAGAACAAAGAATTAGATAGTTGTGTTAAGGATACAAATTAAAAAAGATGCATAAATTAGTGAAATCTATGTTAAAGAAAAATGACAAAATAAAAATAAAGAAGTATGCGTATTCAAGAAGAAATTGGAATAACTATTGTCAAAGATTAGAAAATACAAAAGACTCTTGAACTAGATTAGAAGCAAGAAAGGAGTTGATAAGAATAAAGAAGGCTTCATTCTTATCTTTATATATACTATCTACCTAAGAGTTATATGGGAGCGTTCTATAGGATCTCCAATATGTATCCAATTTGTAAGACATGTGTAAGACTTGCAAGACAAGTTTTCCATATGTATGCCATGTATTTAGCTTGTTCCACAAGCTACCAATATATGCGACATATGACTAACTTGTTGGCTAAGTTTCTAGCTTAGCAATTATCTATAACCATGTATAAAGAAGAAATTGAATCTATACAGCTTCTAAGAAGCTTCTCTCTAAGATATTACCAAATTATCCTACTTCTACTTACTTCTATCTATCTATACTAACTAGATAATTATTGGACTAAATCCTATATTTGTGACATTATCCCCTCTTTTAGGGACAAGTTCCATAAAGAGTGGTGATTACATATTAAAGAAGTCTAAGATGTGTCAAATTATATTTGCTATATATTTTAATCTTTATTCCCTTCAAAGGTAGTTGATAGGTCCTCTTAGCCATCAATAGTAAATCATATAAAAACAAGAAAACCACCTTATTATTTGATTATTCTTGAGGCTTTGATAACTTCATTCAAAGAAAATATTTGGAACATTATTAAGAGTAGTTTCTACTTCTAAAAGTATCACCAAATACTAGGAATCTCTTCCAAGGTCATGATACCAAATACATTGTATCTCAATATCAATTTGTGAAAGAATATGTTATTTTTGAAGATCTTCATCTCTATTCCATCATTTTTAAGGTTGTGATAGACGTAATATTTTGTCTAATAAGTCAGCAAATGATGGCTCTTGAGCTAAATTTGTTGGTTATTGATTTTTCATCTCTTTGGCACTAACAAATTCAAAGAAATAGCAAACAATGATACAAAATAAAATGAAACCTCTATTGAACTTGCTTTGCTTTATAATAAAGATTTTCTTGACTTTTCATCTTGATTTTAATAGATGTCGTAAATGAAACACATTGATATTTATTGATGTATTTGTTAGATTTCTAAATGGCTCCCATGTGCATTCACTAATATTGTATCTGCACTAATGTACTAGATATTTTAGCCAATTTTGGTGCTACCTTAAATCTAAAACCTCTTCCATCTCATATTCTTCATTATTGTTTATTTTTTTAGGAAGCGGTGGCATTTGTCTCATTCTTTATATATCCATTGTCTTGTATGAATTGAATAGTGATACATAGAATACAAGATAGATTTTTATAGATTTTGATTAGCATGATCAATAAGTAATTGGATTAATCTATTCATAAATAAAAAATAGTCCAAGCTTGTAATAATCCAACTTGTCATAAAGATAAATAGTCTTGATATTAAAATAAAATAATCATATTTTATCATCTACGTAGAATTGAGGCTATTCCTTACAATAGACATCTATATTGATCTTTTGTCGTTCTTGAGCTTATTTTAATTGTGCTTTCATTGTTGTATGTAACTCTGACAACCAATTTATCAAATTTTCTATGGTATGATTATCAGCTTTTGAAAAGTTAAAAATATCAAGTCATGGATAATAATCATAATTGGCAAAGAATAAAGTTTTTTGAGTAGAAGAATGTATCAAATTATTATAAGCAAACTTTGCCAATGGCAAGAGAGTTATCCAATCATCTTGATGATAGTTGATGGTACATTTCAAATATTACTCTAAAACTTGATTTATCTATTTCATTTGTCCATCAATTTGAAAATTAAAAATTGAAGATAATTTTATATCTAACTTTAATATTTTAAAAAGGATTCTCCAAAATCTTGATACAAATTACATTCTTCTATCTAATATAATATCTTTTAATAATCCATAATAGTGATAGATATTATCAAAGAAGAATTTAGTTATTTTTTTATTTGTAATAGATTTTGTACATTGTAAAAAATATGCCATCTTAGTGAAACAATCTACAATTATAAATACACAGTTATATGAACTTGAATTTAAAAGATCCATGATAAAATCCATAAAAGCAGAAGACCAAAGTTGTTCTGATATATATAATGGTTGGAAAAGTTTGTAAGATTGATGACAAGGAGTTTTTGATCTTGAACAAATATTGAATGACTATACAAATTTTTTCATAGCCTTCCATATTTGAAGCTACCAAAAATCTCTTGATATTAGTTCTAAAGTCTTCTTATATCCAAAAGGTCTTGTTATAAAAAAGTTATGATGAACTTTAAGAACATATAGCTGTACTTCACCTTTTAAAATATATAGGCATTCTTCAAAATAGAGTAGATTATTCTTGAATTTAAACTTAGAAGTATCATAAGACTTAGATGAATTATTTTTAATCTTATGAATAAGAAGGTCTAAAGACATACTTGACTGGATTTGCTTCACGAAAGTTGAATCAACAGTTAATATTGATTTTATTGCTTGAAGATTAAATTATTTTAGCTTCCAGAAGATCATTATTTGTTAATCAAAAGCTGAATCTCCTTCTTTTGCTACAAAATAAGAACGCCTAGAAGGACATCAAATAGATCTTATTGTTTTCTTGGCGGATAAGTAATAATAAACTTAAATCTTGATAAAAACATACTCTAATGATCCTAACGATGATTCAACATGCCTGTTGATATAAAGTATTCAAGATTCTTGTGATTTGTATATATGGTGACTAGATTAGAAGTGCCTTTTAGATAATAATGCCATTCTTAAAAAGAATCTATAATTATAAGAAGTTATTTATTATAGATTTTATAATTGAACTCTGTTGTTAAAAATTTCCTGGAATGAAAAGCTATTAGGTGGAGTTTGTCATCTATTCCTATTTGTCATAATACTATGTCCAAAGCAAAGTCTGATGTATCTATTTTTATAAAAAATACCTTGAAAAAGTTAACACAGTATAAAATTAGTACAAAAGTGAAAGCTATCTTCAAAGCTTCAAACAATATTTTTGTTTCTTTATTCCACTTGAATTTGTCTTTACAAATTAAACATATAAGTGGAGTTGCAACTTGAAAAAAGTTGATGAAGATTCAATAGTAATTGATAAATTCTAAAAAATATTGCAAATTTCTTATTATCTTTAGAATCTTCTAATCCATAATTGTCTGGACTTTCTTAGGATCCATCTTGAGACTATCATTCAAAATAGTATATTTTAAGAAGTTAATTTATATAATATCAAAGATGTAAGATAGCAAGTTAACAAAAAGATAAGAAAAAGATTACAGAACTAGAATGATTTCAAGAACAAAAAATTGGATTGACAAGAATAAAAAATTAGATGATTGACAAGAACAAGGGACTAGATTGATATCAAGAAATAAGGCAACACTTTGGATTGCTCCAAGACTTGTATTAGTAAGATTGAAATGTATCTTGGTCTTGCCTCCTATTTATATTACAAAGCCTATATCCTATTAAATCTTTTAAGAGTATCTTAGAAGATTTTAGAAAATTGAGAAAGATTCTAAAAGACTAAAATAAATTTGAAAAGGTTAAAGAAGATTTTAGAAGATTATGGAAGATTTTAGAAGATTGAAGAAGATTCTAAAAGATTCTAAAAGACTAAAGAAGATTCTAAAGAAGATTCTAAAGAAGATTTTAAAGAAGATTCTAAAAGATTTTAGAAGATTCTAAAAAACTATAGAAGATTCTAAAAGACTATAGAAGGTTTTAAAATGTGATGACTTGAAGTATGTCCATGACATCACCTTCCCTTCTAGCAATGAGTTCTACAAGGAACCAAAGTGATTTGATAATCAAATTACATGCACAAGAAATCTAGAATTCATTGGAGTAAAAAAACAACATATTTTGTCTTTTATTCATTGATTACTGATTCAATAGGACCTTTGAGGTAGCATCAATGACCTCTAGATATAATTTTTGTTATACCAATGTTCTATCTAAAAATCAACTCTTTGTTGTGACCTTCAAAACATCCTCCAAATATAATTTTTGGTCCACTTAGAGTCACCCTTCCAACTTCAAGGAATATTATTAAAGCTCGAGTATTTAAATTAGGATTTTTGTGATGAGATTGTATCTCTAAAGATTCCAAATATGGCCTTATTTGATATTAAAATATTCTTTCTTTGCCTTACTCATATTCTTCAAATTCAGCAGATTATAAAAGTTGGAATGGTTTATTAGCCGCTTGTATGATAGAAGAGTCTTTTGATTCTTTTTCTAGAAAATTCCTTGAAATGCAAAGATTTGATATAATAACTAATAAGCTTCTAGCAAGATCTATTCTATCTTAGAGAAAATGACTATGTACAAGTGAAGGTCTTGGCGTGGCTCGCTTTTTTTTATATTGGATTTTTGCCGTTGGCAAAAAAAGATTATTTAGAAGCCAAGAAATATTGGTGTCTATAAAAATCTTCAATGGCAATCGAATCTAGATTTTTTAGAATATTATTGATAGAGTTTATAAACTTTCTTAGGTACATTTTTAAAATTATCTAAAGGTTTCTATATTCTTTTGCTAATTCTATAGTCCTTCCAATAAATGAAATATTCCAATCATCCATATCTTATATGTAAATTCAATATTTCATCCATTTTATATTTAAGCTCTTGATTGGCTTCAACTAGGATTGGTGGTGGAAGATTTCTTCCAACAATACTTGATTTATAATAGGTTTCTAAAAGCAAGATATGAAAGATTGGATGAATGTGCATGCTACTTGGTAATTTAAGATGAAAATTTATTGGATTTACTTGATATAGAATTGTAAATGGTCCAAGTCTCTGGTAGTCTAATTTTTGTAATGGTCGATTTGTTTGTATATTTTTTCAAAGTAGCCAGACACAATCTTTTATCTTAAATTTTGGTTGGTTCTTGCAATGAATGCCTACATAGTTTTTATATTGATCTTAAGCCATTTATAATTGAAATTTTAATTCTTCATGGATGGCTTTTAAGTAGGTAGCTTGATTTTCTGTAGTAGGACTTTTCACATCTTCAATTTAGAATGGATCTGCTCTAGGGTGGTATTCATAGTTTGAAAGGAATAGAATTTGCTTTGTCAAAGAATGTTTAGTATTATTATATGAAAATTTGGCCAATAATAGGAAGTCCATCCAATCATCTTGTTGATAATTTATATTGCAACAAAAATATTATTCTAAGATTTAATTCACTTATTCTGTTTGACCATCGGTTTGAGGATGATAAGTTGATGAAAGGTTAATCTTGACCTTCAAAAGTTGAAATAGTCCTCTCCAAAAATTTGATATAAATTATGATCCTTGATCCAAAATGATGTCATTTAAAATGCCATATATTTAATAAATATTATCAATAAAAAACTTGGCCATTTCTTCTTCAAAAATAGTCTTGTTGCATAGGATAATATATGCCATCTTGATAAGATAGTCTACCGCTACAAAAATTGAATCTTTTCCATTAGAAATTAAGAAGTCCATACTGATGTCTATGGATAATGATTACCATGGACCCTTAGGAATTGAAAGTGGTTGGAAAAGTCCATATAATTGATATCTTGGGACCTTTGTTTGATATCTTGGGACACAAATTTTATATAAGTAGATGAATTCCTTCACCAATTTTCACATTTGAGGCCACCAATAATCTCTTGATATTAATTCTAAGATCTTATTAAATCCAAAATATCCAATTGCTGGAAGGTCATGTCATACTTAAAGAATTTGAAGTCTTGTAGGGCCTAAAAGAACATACAAAAGATCCTTGAAATATAAAAATCCATCCTTGAACTTAAAATTATTATTTTATTTTATTTATATATTTTTTAAATATCATTAAATATTATCTATAAATAGATCTATTTTCATTGGTCTTTAGATTTCAATCTTGAGAGTTGTATCTAGATAGATAGATATTGTTAATATCTTCAATTACAAAATTAGACAACTTCAACATAACTAATTTTTGTTGATTCAATACAATATCTTTTATTCTTGGCACAAGATATGACTGTCAAGAAAAGGCGTCTGGTTTCTCTTGATATTTTTTTGGACAATATGTAATCACAAAATCAAACTAAGATAACGACATGCTCTATCATGCTTAATAGCAATTCAAAATTTGGGTGCATATAAAATATTCCAAATTTTTATAATCACTATGTATCATGATTTTATGTTAAGCCTCCTCCAGCAAATGGCGCTATTCTTCAAAAGCATCAACAATTGCCAATAGTACTTTGTCGTAGATCTCATAATTAATCTTTGTAACTAAATTTTTTTGAGAGCGGAATGCTATTAGATATAATTGACTATTATGACCAATTTGAAAGAATACAGATCTAAGTGTAAAATTTAAGGCATCCATTTCTAGAATGAATGATTTTGTTGGATTTGCATAGACAAGTATAAAGGCTGTAGTAAAAGATTCTTTTAGCTTCTTAAATGCTTCTTCAATCTTATCATCTCAAATAAATTTCTCCTTGCCTATAAATTATGTTAATAGAACCATAATCTTAGAATAATCTTTGATAAAAATTCTATAAAAATTTATAAATCTCAAAAAATATTATACATCTTTGATTGATGATAGTTGTTTCTACTCTATAACAATTTATATCTTCTTTGGATCTATAAAAATTCTATTTTTAGAAATAATAAATTCCAAAAATTTGACTGATAGTTGATGAAAAGAATATTTTTTCAATTTGGCATACAATCCACTTTTCCGTAGTTTCTCCAATACCATATGCACATGATGTTCATATTCTTTTTTGTTCTTAGAGAAGATTATTATATTGTCTAAATAAATGACTACAAAGTCATCTAAATACTCCCACAAGATATCATTCATCATATGTTGAAAGACTGCCAGTGTATTTATAAGTCCAAAAGATATAACATTGTATTTGAAATGTTTGTACCTTGTATAAAATGCTGTCTTCTATTGACCTCCTTCTTTGATCTTGACTAGGTTGTAAACGCCTCTCAAATCAATCTTTATAAAAATATCTGCCTATTCTAATTGTTCTAATAATCTTAAGATTAATAATAATAGATAGTAATTTTTTATAGTTACCTTCTTCAGACCTTGATAGTCAACACACATATATAAAGAACCATCCTTCTTCTTCATAAACAAGATAGAAGCTTCCTCAAGTGATTTTTAATGTCTAATGAAATTCTTGGCTAGGTTATTATCAATATATTCTTGTAAGACTATAAGCTTTGTTTGTGAGAGATTATGAATTAAACCAAATGGAGGTTGAACTCCATCTTGTAATTCAATTGCACAATCATAAGGATGGTGTTTTGATAACATGTTTTCTTTTTTTTCTTTCAAATATGTCTTCAAGGTCATGGTATTGACTAGAAATATCTTGCTTTAGTTGCTCCATTTGATCTTTTGTCAGGATAACATACAATACAAATGTACTTCCTTTCTTTGCTACATGCATAAATGCTTTAACTCCAAGAAATGAAGTAGTACCTTGTTTCTTCTTTTGATGTTTGGATCTTGAGGAAATCTTTTATAAACTCTAATTAATATCAAGATTATATAACTCAAACCAAGATAGTCCAATGATACTAGGATTTGTTGGACATTGAATGATATTGAAGACAATGAGTGATATTTAATCTCCTAATATCACTTTCAATGGTTGGATTTCTTAAATAAATCCCCTGATGCAAGGTTTTGTCTATCAATAATTTCAATAGGTGCATGATGGGTCTTCTTGACAAGTACTAAGTTATATTTGGTTGTAAATTTTTTATCCATAAAGCATGTTGAGGCTCCAGTATCTAAAAGGACTTTAGTAGAAATCACTTGTCTTAAGGTTCTTATATGTATAAGAAGTGTAAAACAAGATATTGGATCTCGAGGTAAAAAAAGAGCTTTTTTTGATATTTTAGATTTGAAGGTGTCCAACTATAAGGTCCTTATTGTGATTGGATGTCTTTGTTTTTCAATCTCTCTAATTTAGATATTATATCTTATGCCTTAAATTCTTTAGACTTATTTGAACAATTTGCTATCTTGTGATTATGTCTTCTATAATATACATATAAAATTTTTAGCCGACATCTAGTCTTTTCTATTAGTGTTAATGGTTTGAATTGAATTGCGTCAATCTGTATAGATTCAAGATATATTAATGGCTTCTCTAATATTCTTGAAGATATAATAAATATACTTTAATAGGTATTATTGAAAATTGATTGCCTCTCTTGTCATAATTCAAATAAGTGATTGTCACAAGTAATAGCTTGAGATATGAGTTCTTCTAAGCTTTCAATTTTAGGTATTATGATCAATAAATTCTTTATATTGTCTTTTAGGCCATAATAAAATCAAGTCATAAAAGCCTTATCATTCCAATCAAGATCATAAGTAAGTTGTTGAGATTCTAGGGCATAAATTGCAGTTGAACATTGTCTTTGTCATAGGTTTTAAATCTTCTTTTTTTCCACCCTTTCTCAATCACTATTTCCAAATGCAGCAATAAATCTTTCTATAAAAGCCTCCAAATTATATTGGATTAGAAAATTCTTTTCTAACAGTGGAACAAACCATGATTGAGTACTTTATAATAAAAAAATGCTTACAAAAGTGACTTAAGTGAATCCATCTAGATAACAAGAAGGATATAGTTATAAGTAAAGTTGTACTTATTGCACGAACCCTTGAAAGTTGGATCTTGTTCCATCAAATTTATTAGACATACTAGCCTTTGGCTCTTTTATGATAATCCTTGGAGCTTTTAGAAGAATTATGTATAAGAGGGATTGTACAAGATTTTGTATAGCTTGTTCACCACTTGCTTCCCTCAATCAAATAATTTCTTATTGTAAACTATAAATCTTTCATTTAGTTTCTTTGAATACTTATTCCATTCACAATTCTTTTTTTGGATTGCAAAAGAATGCCATTTTTTTTTGTATAGTATCCAAAAGAGCTCAAAGATCTATAAGAGTTGCCATTCTATTTTCTATTTGTAAATATACACCTCTCATAACCTAATCTACTTCTATATTGACAAAAAAAAAAAAAAAAATCAATAATCAATCAGTGTAATATTTCTATATTAAAAAGAATATTTTTAAATAATATTAATTTAGAAGAGAGTACTCCGCAACCTCTGAAATACAATGATACATCCTAAAAAAGGGATAAGAAAGGTTCTAGAAGATTATAGAAGTTTTTAAAGAAGATTCTAAAAAACTATAGAAGATTCTAAAAGACTACGGAAGGTTATCAAAAACTATGGAAGGTTCTAAAAGACTATGAAAGGTTTTAAAAAACTATCGAAGGTTCTAGAATGTGGTGACTTGAAATATGTCCGTAACAAATAGTGTGAAATACACACATTTCCATCTTGGTATATAATTGTGTATCTATAAATTTTTGTAATATACAATGAACATGAAATTCATATTCTTTTATATTTTTAGAGCAAATCAAAATATCATCTAAATAATAGATAACAAAATTATTAAGAAATTCACAAAAAATATCATTAATAAAATGTTGAAAAATAACTAATATATTTATAAGTTCAAAAGACATGACATTATATTTGAAATGTCCATATCTTATTTGAAATGTAGTCTTCTATTCATGTCTTTTTTTGATGCGCACTAAGTTGTATGCTCTTCATAGATCTATTTTTATATAAATTTTAGCTTGATTTAATTGATCAAAAAGTATAGATATTAAAGATAAAAGATATCTATTCTTGATAGTTATCTTATTGAGCCTTCAATAATCTATACACATCCATAGTGACCCATCTTTTTTCTTTACAAACAAGATAGGAGTTTCTACAAGATATTTTCAATGGTGTATGAAATTTTTGGTCAAGTTCTCATTAATATATTTTTTGAGTTCAACCAATTTATTCTATAATAAATTATAGATTGGTCTAAATGGAGGTTAAATTTTTTTTTTGAAGTCAATTGAATAATCATATGGATGATGCTCTAAAATAATATTTGTATTCTTCTTTTCGAAAACGTCCTAATAATCTTGATATTGGCTTAGAATGCCACTTTAGGTCTTTCCACCATCAAAAACGGATGTAGCATAAATAATAAAAGATGATCTTTCTTTTATTGTATTCATAAAAGCTTTTGCGCCTACAAGTACAAGTTTTATTATACTAGACTTATGGCTTTTCTTTTGGTTAATAGGACTCTTATTAATGCTTTGAAAAAAATCAAGTCCGTAAGAAATCTAATTTATTTGAGGATTATACTTTTGTAGCCATGATAGACCTAAAATGACTAAATTAAAGGATGATTTAATTATATTAAAGATTATATAATTATTATAATCATTTATTATTATATTTATAAAAATAATTTTATAAATAATATCTTTAGAAGATAACGGATAACCATCTATGACTTCCACAAGAACTATCACGGATGTAGAATATAGACTGGAAGTCTAAACAAGAAGTCTATAGATACTGAAGACCATGGTCACTTTGGAATTGGCAGAGGTTATAAAAGCTCGTAAAGGCAATATCGAGGATTCTTTGATCTTGAATAAAGATCACATGATAGCACAAAGTTCTTCACTACCTTCTACATTTGCGGCCACCAAAAGTCTCGGAAAATAAGTTCCATTGTTTTATTGAATCCGAAGTGACCTGCGACCGGGAAGTCATGTCGAGATTGAAGAATACGAAGTTGAATTGGTCCTTCCGGAATATATAGTCGATCTTCAAAATATAATTATCCATCATCAATCTTGAACTTGTCTTTCTCAAAGTGCTGCTTTACATCCAAGACTAATGAGTCCATAATTGATGCTCCACGGACTTGTTCTAAAAAATCAACATCAATTGGTATGTTCATGGAGGTGGTGTGGAGGCAAAATTGTTCTAGTTGTAACAAAGTTGTACACTACTGATCAAATGCTGCGTCTCCAGCCTTGGGTGCTAAATATGATCTCTTTGATAATGCATTCCATAATCCTTGCTGCCTTCCTGGCCTATATGTGATGATGAAGTTGAATCGGGATAATGACATATTCCACCGAGCTTGGCAACAATTCAAAACTAAAATAAAAAATTAGATAGTTGACAAGAACAAGAATTAGATTGATATCAAGAAACAAGGTAACACTTTGGATTGCTCTAAGACTTGTATTAGCAAGATTGAGGTGTATCTTGGTCTTGCCTCCTATTTATATTGCAAGGTCTATATCTTATTGAATCTTCTACAAAAGCTTCTTCAACTTGATGAAAACACCTATGGAAGATTTTGACTATAAAAGAAATTAAGAAGTTTGTAGAAGTCTATATAAAAGCTTTTAAGAGTATCTTAAAAGATTTTAGAAGATTAAAGAAGATTTTAAAAGATTGAAGAAGGTTCTAAAAGATTAAAAAAGGTTCTAGAAGACTAAAGAAGATCTTATAAGATTAAAAAAGATTCTAAAAGATTTTAAAAGATTTTAAAAGATTAAAAAAGATTCTAGAAGATTTTAGAAAGTGATAACTTAAAGTATTTCTATAACACTTTGGTTTCTATTCATGTTGTTATAATATATGGTTGTCCCAAAATCATTAGATAAGTTGTATTTTGAACAAAGAAATTTTGTTCTATTACAATATCATTAATCTGGATTTTAACACTTGGACAAGTACCATAGAACTCACTTTATGTATTATTAGCTATTCATATTGTCCATCTATGCTCTATATCAATTAGCCACTTTTGTTTCTTATAAAGATCTTTAGACATAAGATTTATTTCAAAAGTATGGTCAATTATGCAACAACTGGCTCTTCTATATTTCCAACCTTTGTTAATATATCTGTTGTTGCTCTTGCCTAATATTTTTGCATATAATGGTTGAAAGCTTTTATTTTTTTGTCATTATAATCTTCAAAATATATTTGTTGATTATAACCTCTTTTTTTACTTGTTAATTGCTTATAACAATTATCAAAATCATTATTATTTTTGTATATCCTTGTAATAATAGCATAATTCAATCATGCTTCTCTCATTAATTACCTCTTCTATTTAATGCTATTAATAATAATATTATAAAGTTTCTTCTTTATAATCCTAAGAATCTTCTTTATTATAAATTCCATCTTAACATTGAGTACACGTTCTTCAAATATCTTCTTTAAATTTATTGTCACTTTAATATCAAAGAAAAATTTATAAACTATTGTTTTTTTTTTGTTTTTTTTTGTTTTTTATTATTATTATTATTATTATTATTGAAGTATCTTTCATATGTAATTCTTGTGATGTCATCTCACAAGTCTTATTTCTTCAAATTTGACTCTTAAAAGAATTTTCTTCTCTTATATCATCAAAATTGCCTCTCATCTTTTCTTCCATTAAAGCTTCATATTGACTTTTAAGAATATATGTGCAGATTGAAAGAGCCTCTATATGATCTTTCTATCATATAACATCTAAAATTGTAATAATAATCTTGAATAATATAACTCATGGCATTTCTTCTATTAGTATTGTAAAAATAGTAGAAGACCAAAATCTACTTGTTCCTATACTTTTGTTGAAGTCACCATCTATTCTAGCACTATAACTTGTATTTTTTTGTATTGCAATTTCATATTCTATCAAATAATTTTGAATCAATATATTTACACTTTTCTTTTTAAAGTTGGTTTGAAAAAGATCTCTTGTATCTTTTAATACAAACTTTCCATCTTTCCAAAAAATAACTTTTTATTGCACTATGTCATTGAATTCATTAGAATCCTTTTGAGAATGTAAAATATTATCACATCAAATGTATCTTTGCACATATCTTTGTTTGGAAGTAATCTTTAAATTATTTATAGGAGTCTTTTCTTCAAGCCTTGTAAGTTTGATTTGAAATTTTTACATTTCATATATAATCTCGTTAATTCTCTTATTATCTTTTTTTGATGTAAATATTGGAAGTTGGATAATAGGCATTGTTGGTTATATAATATATACTTAAATTTTAGATGCTTATATGTCAAGGATACAAAATATAAACAATCAAAGTATCAAAATATTCTTATATCACTTAAAAAGAATAAAGAATCATTCAAAGATGGTGTAATATTAAATTAGAATGGCTATTGCCAAAGACAAGAAGAATAGAGACTCTTAAAATAAGACTAGAAATAAGAAAGGCATTGACAAGAATAAAAAAGGCTTCATTTTTGTTTCTATATATACTATCTATCTAAGAACTATATGACAACATTCTATAAAACCTTTAACACATGTTCAATATATATGATACGTGTCAAACTTACAAAATATGTTTCTTATATGTATACCATGTAATTAACTTATTTCACAAGCTACCAACATGTGCAACACGTGGCTAATTTGTTGGCCAAGTTTCTTATCTATTAATCTCTTATAGATATGAATAAAGATGAAATTGTATCTATGAAGCTTCTTTATAAGATATTATCAAATTAATCTAATTTTATCTACTTCTACCTATCTATGTAGTAATGTAAGTAACTTGTGATATCAAATACATTGTATCTTGCCATTAATTCAAAGAAAAACATATCATTCTTGAGGATGTCATCTCTATTCCGTCATCTTGAAAGTTGTAACAGTCGTAAAATCTTGTCTAATAAGTCAGCAAATAATAGCTCTTTAGTTAAATTTATTAGTTGTTGATTCTTCATCTTGAAAAGCTTCATATAAGGCTTATTATATAACATATTATAGAAACTTCTTAGGAAAGCCACCTAACATAGCTTGATTCCTAAACAAATGTAGAAGCTTCTAAAAGGAGCCACTTGATGTAGCTTGATTCTTAAGCTACCTATTAGATGCAACTATCAACTTCTCAAAATATTTTAAAAGAATCTATTAGAATGTGGACAAATTTTAGAAGATTCTAAAATCTTCTTTAATTTATATGTCCATAATAAATATTAATTATTAATCTATGATATATATATATATATATATATATATATATATAGTCTAATGATCTTTTATAGGGTGTTATAAATGCCACCATAGTTTTTGCTATTGCCACCACAACTTCTTATCTATTATATACCATCACAATTTTTGCTAATACCACTACAAGCTATCTTTTTGCTAATACCACTATAAGCTATCTAATTTTTGAAAGTAATGAATAATAAGTCTTATTGTTTAGCTTACAAATACTAAAGAGTTTATAAATAGAAAGAAATTAATAGATTTTTTAAAATTAAATATAAAAAAAATTATGTTAGATTCATAAAAAATTTAAAATATATATTTCAAATAAACTAATATATTTTAGAACAATATCATATCCTACTATTTAAAGATTAAAAAAATATATTTTATTAAATTGTATACTAAGAATCTTGTCAAATTTCTTATTATTATCTAATATTTAGATAGGTGTCAAGGACATACTTGTTAGAACCTTTTAGAACATTCTAGAAGTTTCTTAGAACTCTCTAGAACCTTTCAGAGCCTTCTAACATATTCCTAGTTGGTAGAAGTTGCTTGAGAAGCTTTTTAGTTAGTAGAAGTTGCTTGAGAAGCTTCTTAATTGGTGGAAGTTGCTTGAAAAGCTTCCTAGTTGGTGGAAGTTGCTTGAGAAGCTCCCTAGTTGGTGGAAGCTGCTTGAGAAGCTTCCTAGGTAGGAGTATATATTGGAGTTGAGGCTGAAGAGTTCTTTAGTCTTGACAACACATCTCTTGGAGCTCTAGCTCACCTCTCTGTTATTGTTTTTGTACTCATCTAATTAATCCAATTCCTGCCAGTTCTTCTTGAACTTCTAGTTTAGACTTCAAGTCTATACTTTGTATCCGTGACAATAGGTCAATGCACAAATAAATCCCAAATAAATGAATCAATAGTCAAATAGATACATCCACTAAAAATAAGATAAACTATAGTCTTAACATAAAGCCTTATTTTATAGAATCTTACAAAAATATTAAATTTATCTATTATTATTAATATTCTATTGTTATATAGATATTATTAAATTACAAATGATTTATGCAATATAGGTATATTGTTTGTTAAAGCTTCAATGCTAAGATAATAAATTAAGAATATATTTTATAATGTAAGAATAATTATAACATAACACCAATATTAAAAAGAATATCAACAAATATAAGAAATAAGATTATTAATAGGATTCCTATCAAACAACTAATATTATATATCTAATATTTTTCAATAAGAATTAGATGATTATGTCTAATTAATTAATTTCTTATGATGCAAGAATAATCTCTTTGTGTAATTATGTTGTAAGTAATGGAATATATTTGTAGAATTATATTTTTTAAATAGTTTATTAATAGATATATTTAGATTTTTTAATATTTATAAATATATATTTAAAATAATATTAATAATAGTTTTTTTTTTGTTTTTTGTTTTTTTTAGGAATTCTAATTTCTTAAAGAAAAAATATAATAAATAACATACTTTAAAGTTATTATATGTATTCTTAAATATTTTTGTGTTTGAATTTTAAAAAATCAAGTAAGTATTGCAGTAATGACAAATAGACAATTTGGAAGGTAGAAAGATACTTGTGGTTCTCTATATTAAAATGGTATGCAACAAATAGACTTAGATCCTTTTTTTTTTTACTTGGTATATTACTTTGTTCGAAGACTTTTGGTAATCAAATATATCAACAATAAACTTTATTAAAGTAGTTTTATATGTGTTTCAATTGAACACAATTATTACTATTAGAAATAATAATTAAATAGCCAAATAAAAACTTTAATAGATTGACACTCTAAGAATTAAAGAATATTTATTTGAAATTATTAAATGACTTCTAAATATTAAATTTATTTTATTTTATTTTTATTTTTGTGCTTCTTTTATAAATAAAAATATATTTATTTATTTTTAAATCAAATTACAATAGGTTCTATTATTGAACAAAAAATAATTAAGATAGATGCTAAAAATCCAATAAAAAATTTTACTTATAATAAAAAAATATCATATATTTTACATATTTTTAAAATACCTAAAAAATCTCTAATATAATAAGTAAATAAATATATCAATTTTAATTTGTTAATTTCTAAAAATAATATTAAAAATTTATATAAATATTAGATCTTTTTTTTTTGAAATCTTCTAAATTACTTATCTAATAGAAAATGTAGACATTCAATCTTTGAATAATTTATTCATATGTATATTTATTTTTAAAATATTGGACACAACAAACATAGTTATAGAAAAATATTATGTAAAATATTATTATCATTATATAATCTAAATAAAATATTTTTGTATTAATTAATAATTATAGTAGAAAACAATTTCTTAGTAGTAATAAAATAAGTAAAAAATCAAATAATTAATATAAGTGGATGACTATTTTAAGCTTAAGTGAGAAGATATTATTTTTTAAAATTAAAAAAAAAGTTGTTATCTATCTATTATCTACCACCTACTTCTTTATTAATAATATAAATATAAAATTAAAATCTATTATATTATAGCCATCCATTTATAAGTTACTTTTATGAATAGTTTCTAATTAAATAAAATATTTTATTAAGATAATTTGTATTAATTCTTGTGGACAAAGAATACAATAACAATCTAACTACAAAATATAATTATGCAACAAAAAATACAAAAAAATAGAAATAAAAATAATCAATATAAAAATATTAAAAAATAAAATTTCTTTTTGGCACTGATGCAAATTTGATGAATTAATGATAACCAAAACATAAAAGAGTTAAACTAGTAGTCATCAGTCATATTGCTACATCAATACTCAAATAAATTTTAGTAAAAGGTATTTATGATACTATATGAGTTCTAAATTCTTCATTTCAATATCCAATAAGAATTTTAATTATTTTTTGAATGATTAATCATGTTTGGTAATTATTTCTAAAACAATTAAAAGAAATATTTAAATGATTTATATTGTATAAAGTGTGAGTTGTTTTTTAAAAAGTAATTAAGAAAATGTTGGATTAATTCTTTTTGATAATAAGTATCTTACATTTCTAGTGCAATCATTTTAAGAAATAAAATAAAATACACATTTTTATGTATAAAAAAGTTGGTGGTTGCTAAACAAAATCCTAAACTTATGTTTTTAGCCTTGTTGATCCATATCCACAACTTCATGCACCACTGCAATCCTCTAAGCCTGCTTAGTTAGTGTACTTCTAATAGCTCTTTTCATGCATATCAATAGCTAAAAGAAATTGTAATACAATGTAATGCAATCTTTTTCTTAAGTGCTGCTGTAAGATTTATTTGCAATTATTAAAGACAACACTTGTATACATACATACATACATACATACCTACATACATACAGTTGTATTATTCTCACCTTGTATTTTTAGAGTTATAAAAAGAGATTAAAAAAGAATGTTTGAAAACTATCAAAACTTCATTTATTTGACAGTAATGCAACAAAACATTGTACACATAGCATTTTATATCAGCAAACTTTGATTCAATTTATTATTTCAATGTATGATAATGAGTTCTTTAAAATTGCAGCATAATATCAATGTCGAAGAACACAAGTTACTTAATTATCTACATAAATCAGCATGAAATCGGATTTGATGGTTTTTTCCAATTTCACTTCATATAATGTCTTCATTTCTTAAGAGTTAAAATTATTATACATACTTTAGATTTGTAGCAAAGTATTAGAACTTAGAGATCTGCAGTAAAACAAGAACCATTATTTTCAACATCTGGTTATAACCTAACACCAATTCATCTCATGTACAAGCCATTGGGGTTTCGAGGTGACGTGGCAAGATCCTGCATCAATTATGTGCAACCCACGTATGCGACGAGCCCTATTGGCTGAGAGAGTGGGACTGATAGAGCCATGCCTTTAATCTATTGGCTGAGTGACAACCTGCTCTCTTGTGCTCAAAAAGGTCAAACAAGTACTTTAAAATAAAGGACTTTGCCAATAAAGCTAAAGCTACAGCTGTGATTTGTCTCTCGCGTTCATTTCCGCTTCGGTCAAACGTAGTTTCAATGTCGTTAGGGTTTGTTTTGTGAAGAGTCCAGCTTCGTTTGCTGGAGGTGCTTGGCCCTGTGCAACCCTCTGAGCTTGTCGTTGTTACTCTTAAGATAGTCGATTGTGTGCAAGGCAGTCTACCACCGTGTTTTTCTGCGTGTCCGAGTTTTGGGTTTGAACAATGGGAACCACAGGGGAAGTGAGGGACGCAGGGAAAGAGCAGGTGATGGAGTCGGGGCATCAGGATGTGGTGCACGATGTTTCCGTGGACTATTACGGAAAGCGATTGGCATCGTGCTCCTCAGATCGGTTGATCAAGGTGTTCGCTATTAGCTCTGAGGACGTGTTGCCGAATTCACTGGCGACATTGTCCGGGCACGAAGGTCCCGTATGGCAGGTCGCATGGGCGCATCCCAAGTTTGGGAGTATTCTAGCTTCATGTTCATATGATCGGACAGTTATCATTTGGAGAGAAGGGGCTGAGAACGAATGGCATCAAGATCAGGCAGTGGATCCTTCCTTCGTCACTTTTGTCATTTGATCTTGTCTGTCTGGCATGTTAGTTCTGGCTAAGTGAATAGCTCCCCTGAATCTATCAATCTCGATGTATCAAGCCGAAGCCCCAGTAAATTTTTGATGCTTATTTCGGAGGGATTTATTGTAGAGAGTAACGACCCTAGACATTCTCGGAACTCCTACTGGTTTACAGTTTGTACGATTTGTTTTTACTCCCTTCATCATATTTTTGGCAATTTCATGCGTAAGCCCTATGCTGTTTAGAGGAATATATATATAAATGTAGCGTGCCATGTTTTAGGACGTGCATTGCGACAGTGGCTTGGGGTTTCAAACCTGTTTTTTTTTTTAAAGTCTCATCTTGAGTATGGTGATCCTTACAGAAGTACGTGTTATTCAAAGGTAGATTAATTAGCTGGAGATATTATTGTTAAATCTTTGTTGATGGTGTGAAGTTTAAGTGCTGATTTTTGCTAGATTCGTATTCTTGGAATGGATGTTTCCTTTGACAAAGGTCTCTTTTATATGTCCTCAGGTATTCCAGGAGCATGAATCATCAGTGAACAGCATTTCCTGGGCACCTCATGAGTTTGGGCTGTGTCTAGCTTGTGGTTCGTCAGATGGAACCGTCTCAGTTCTTACACTGAAACCTGATGGTTCATGGGAAAAGGCCAAAATTCAGCAGGCCCATCCCGTTGGAGTGACTTCTGTGTCGTGGGCACCTGCGAGTTCCCTGGAGTCTTCCATAGGAGCGGACTCAGGACTCGTCCAGAAGCTTTCGTCTGGTGGTTGTGACAATACCGTGAAAGTGTGGAAATTTATCAACAATAGCTGGAAGCTGGACTGCTTTCCTCCTCTGTCTAAGCATGTTGACTGGGTACGCGATGTGGCATGGGCGCCCAATTTTGGGCTTGGAAGGTCTACCATCGCTAGTGCATCTCAGGATGGGACAGTCGTCATCTGGACTCAGGTATTTGTTTTCTATTCTATGGCGACACAATATTGCTCTTATGTTATTTCAACTTAGCTGTTTTAGCTGATGTTGTAATATTTCCAGTTAACGAGTTTCTCTTGTAAATTCTTGTGTCGGTTGTTTGTGCGCATGTTGGTTTGTTCTTGGTTGTTTTGGCGCTGTAATGTTGTAAAATTGGATTCAGCTATAATAATCATCGCATTCCGAAACTTTCTGCTTGTTTCCCAGTTGTCTCTCTTATTTTTCTTTGCCCTTTTATCTTATGCATTACTCTTTTTTGTAATTTGATTGTGAACCCCAGGAGAAAGACGGGGATCAGTGGCAATCGTTGACTCTTAATGATTTTAAGACTCCAGTGTGGCGGGTAAGCTGGTCCCTAACAGGAAACATACTAGCTGTATCAGACTCCAGCAGCAAGGTAACGTTATGGAAAGAAGAGATTGATGGAGAGTGGGTACAGATTTCGAATGCGCAATGAGTTCACATGTTTTAATTGAGATGTCTCCAGTAGCGTTCATGATGTAAAGCATATTTTCTGTAGATAGCACAGTAGAAATCATTCAAGTTTATAGATGAAGATTCTGGAAGCCCTGAAGAGCTGCAGAGAAGGTGACTGCATGTTTGAATGCTTAACATTTTTGCACCGGATGCATGCATGAATTGAAGAGCACATGATGGGTCCACTCCATCTGTTCTTACCTCTGATTTCTAAACGTGCCGGAATGTTTGATGGTGATGGTTATATCGTCTCTGTCCTATAGTGCTTAGTTTCTAATGGGCAAGTCTCTAGGGCAGTTTCTTTGTTTTGCACAGGAAGATGATGTTAGACCAACAGTGGGTGAAGTCTCTTTTCTTTGGTATAGCTGCTAAAATCGATATGTAGGGTTACTATTCAAGATCAATTATTTTAATCAGAATGTTATTGTATCATTGAGAAAGTTCGCTGTGGTATCAAGGCGTTTAAATAAACCATTTTAGAATACACCGTCTATTTCGAGTAAAAATTTAGTCTTCGGGACGATATTGGAAGTTTCTATTTTTATAGTATTTTTAAAGTTATTATAGTTTGTTGAATGCCACAATGGTTTTAGGTTTGCAAAAGATAGCCAATTAAATCCTGCATAAAATCCCTTTTCCAATGTTCTTAAAAATGTATACACTTTAGGGACTTAGTGTTGATACTAGTTTTATTGCATAGCTCATTTAGGCTTGCCTTTGTGTAAGAAAGTCAATATTTTAGTATCAGGTTGTCTCAGATTCAACTACTTGCATTTGAATGGAATCTTCAGACATCCTTCACTGTAAATCCTAGTTTGAGGTGGTTGAAGCAGATAATGAACCATGGGTGTATGAGGTGTGAACTTCTGAAGTCAAATTTCATAGAATATTTAGGAATGTGTGAATGTGTAGATTTTGCTATGTTTTGTGTTAATGCAGATAAATGAAATGAATTACAGTAGGATTTTAAGTATAACATTCATAATAGCGTAACCCAGCAGAGGTGTGTGGTATCAAATATCACTGACAGAGAAAGTTTTCTGACGATATCAAGCCACAGTAGTTTGTAAAGAGTCTTCTGTACATTTTATTTTCTTTGTAACCATGTGCAGATAAGTTTGCTAAAAGATGCGAAATGTTAGTAGGAAAAAGAAAAGTGATAAACATAAGAAAACCTTTGGTTAAATATTTAACTTCATAATGAAATTCTTACATATTGATTGTAACATTTTACAAGTAACACACCCAAATTCATGTAAACTCTATTTCATAAATTGTTTGTTTAGGTATTCAATGACTAAACAATTATTGATTGATATATGTATACAAACATATAACTTGTAGCTCACTGTAAGATGTATGTATGTATGCAAGTTGATATTAAAAACACATAACAAAAAATTTAAGATGACATATTTAGGGCATAATATTCTCTTCCCTTATTGAGTCATGTATATATATATATATATATATATATATGCGTGATATTAGCACAATGTGTTATTATTTGATTTTTTAACAATGAATATAAATATGCTTCTGAGTATTTAATAAAGAATAGCTACATGATTTATTAAAGTTTGTATCAATAAATTTATACAACAAAATTAGGCATCATAGTGTCCTCAAAATGTCCATATGTTGTGCAAAAAGACTTTTATTTAGTTCCTTCTTCATTCTGTATTAGATTGTAAGTTTAAATAAAATTATTTTGAAAAACAAATTGTTCTAATAATTTTGAAATCCTTAGTAAAGGATATTAGTGCTTCATGATGACTTTGATAAGCTTTTTAATAGTAATCACATGTACACACACAAGGTCTCCTCAGCTTCTTTACACAAAATGAAAAGCAATTTTAAAAAAGATGAATGTAACATGCATGTATTTTTAACGGTTTATTTTTTTCATATGTTTATTGAAATTTTATTCACTTTTAGTATATTGAATCGTAAATTAATTCAAGGCAATGTTGACTTTCTTTTAGCAATTCCAAAATACATTCATTAGATTGTTGTTGGGATAAAATACTAATATTTGCTCTCAAAAAAATCTATGAAAGTTTTGTGTTTGAAAGGACATTCTTGAGTATTCATATTTGTTAATTAACTTACATAACTAATCTATATTGCAGCCATAGTGAAAATCTTGGTTGCATAGACAAAACTCATTGTTCCAACAAATCTTAATTTATTATTTTCCTCTTTAAATTTTTCTTTCTGTGCTTTTTTGTAAAATCCAACTTACACTATAATCACATAGAGATTACTCTTAAAAATTAAGATTTCCATAATCTTTTTTTAATCCATAAGAAACATAAAATTTTAATATTTCAAATCATTTTGGTAAATACTTTTTGACTTTAAATGTCACATATGTATTTGTAAAGTATAGGCAAAAACAAGGTATAAAACGCAGAAGAAGGAACTAGTACTTACTTGATGCATTAAATTAATCACAGTTAAACTGCATGAAATTCCATGAATCTCACAATATGCATACATTTCTATTGAAGAATTAAAAAAATCAAATAACAAAGCTTTAAGAGGTTGGTAATTGTAATTTGGCTCAAACAAATGACTCTCTTGTGGTCCATTCTTTTGGAATAATAATGCATATACTTTAATAATATTTCTTTTTGATAAAAATGACCTCTAAAACACATATTTTTATCTCTAGAAAATACTTTTATTGGTGAAATATTGAACCAAAAAAAATGCATTATATATATATCAAAATTAGTGGTATCTTTAATCAACGAAAAATTAGGATTTAGCTTAAAATTTAAACTATTATTACACCTATTAATATTACAATTTTTAAAACTTGTTATATATCAAATTGTTAATTATTTGATTGTCAAACAAGAAGCTGTTGTAATTGCAAAATTTATTGACCCAATATATGTCATACAATCTAAGTACTGTAAGCATACAATTGTCTTCAAGACTAGATGTAGTTATAGTAGTAATTCAAATTCCTGGAGATATAGTACAATTTTAAATGCCAATTTAGTTTTCATATTTTATTGGATATTATATTGTGACATGTTATTCGATTTGACACTACATTTTCACTCTATTGCAAATACATCAACACTTTACCATCTGTAATTATTGAATCACATGCTAGATTGAACTAAAATATTTCTAAAATATACATGAAATTTATATTGGAATTTAGCACTATGAAACATTATATAACAATTACTTCTACATTTCTCTGGCTTAATGTTTGGTTGGAAAAAAGACCCCTGAGAAATTCATTGCAATCCACTTTCCAGCCTGCCCATCACAATTGCATGTAGACTTTTTGTTATTTTGAAAACCATTGTAATTGCAGATAAAGAGATGGACCTAGTCGATATATCCATGCTGCTTGAAGTAAGGCAGCCAATATCAGCTGTTTTCCATACACAGCTTATAGGTCCACCCTACAATGGTTGCAAAAAGAAAATCTAGATAAAACATCATTGAAAGTGTGTCCAAGGAGCACAAAAATGGGACATGTGGATCCAAAACCATTGCCTCTATGTGGTGCCTTGAACCCCATCTCAACTTAGTTCATGTGGTGGTGAAACCCAATAAATCAGAGGCAGTGGGTCAGAGTGGCTTCCTGCTGCTTCAACAACCCTGTGGACACAGAGCAAGCTTCCCCAAGAGGGCATGTCTTGAGCAAGTAAAAAACTAGATGGGGCACAAGCCCATTAAAATGTCCTCATTCAAACCCCCATTGATGAAAACCCTAGATTTCATCTGCGAGTCTTTGCAACAGCGCAGGTGGCAGTCCACTTTGATGTGCACGAAATTCAGCCACTGTGACTATGCTGAAAGACTGGAAAACTCACCCCACCTCCACCCCATCCTGTAGTTCCCAAGGTGGATGAGGGCAGCCCTGGACACAGTAGCACATTTCCCTTTTAATCTTCCCAGCTGCACAGGAGCTTTGAACTCATCTCTGGATGCAAGCCACCTGCATCTTCATCAGCTTTGGAATGCTTTTGAATGGAACACCACCACTATTTCTGGGCCAGGCTGCGAAATAGTGATTCTATAAACAGTGCATACCTTTGATTGAAGTGGTACAATTGCCCCTGCCTTGGCGCCCATCGCACCAGCTTGTCAGCACAATGTCTCTGAGAGTGCAATTGCTGGGGGCGGTGTTAAAGGACAAGTTTGCTGCGGGCCAATCTAATTCATTTTTCCCAAGAACAATGAATTGCAAGTACAGCGGCAGTTTGGATGTGAACCCATTCTTGACATCTATCTTGTGAGTTGTGCTGCCCATAAGCTCACCTTTCCATGCACCTCCTACCTAGCCAGAGCTAAAAAAGCCTAGTGGGTGGGGTGTGTGTGCAGTCAGGCTTGGGAACAAGCAAGCCAACTGTTTCAAAGTGGTGTAAGGGGAAAAAAAGAGATCAGGTGGTGTGAAAAGGGACCTGCCATGTTGAAAGGGGGTTCTTCTAAGCTTGATCCAGGGATGCTTTCAGTGTCAAATGGGCACTGGCATGTCACCTCCATTGGCAAAGATGGGCTACAGACAACTCATGCAATAGTTGTTGGTGTTTACATAATGCCACCTCCCAACCAACCACCATAGCCTGATGCTGTGAAACAAACAATCCAGGCCCACCACCCCAGCCCAAACCTCCAATTGCCGGTGCCCTTTTGACAAGTTCAAGCTCCATGGTGCCGAATTAGAGACCCCCTCCAATCCGCTTCTGGTATTTATAGCCGCGCCCCAGACGTGCTCTGCCACGTGGACAGACTCCAGCGCCGTCCACCACCTATCGCCGTCCCCGCCTCCCCGGTCTCTGATCGGCTCTGCGCTTTGCCCGCCTCAACCTGCATTGTCCCTCCCGCCCCGCGTCTTCCCCCCGCGATGGAATCTTTCTCTTGTCCCGTCGACTCTTCTCTCCTGATTGGCATCGTGTTCCTGGCTTCCCATAAGCACTCGCACCCGTGCATGTGGTGACCCCTGCAGTTGCTTCTCCGGATTCGAAGTTTCATCGTCGGGTCCGCATGTTGGGAGCCTGACAGTCACTTCGATTACTGGAGGAAGTACGTATTTGTTTCGCCATTCCATCTGATAATTGGCATGTGTGCTTGAAGAGTGATTGGTGCAGCTTCTCCGTCCCATTGGAGGGCTCATTGTGGGTTTGGTTTGCTGAGGAGCTGGGGGTCGCTGCCAGTGCCGGAACAATTGGGCGCCGCGGGTTCCTCCCTGATGGTTGGCATGTATGCTTGAAATGCGATTGATGCTATGCGCAGCAGACTTAGTGCACTTTTTGTAATTTTGCCCCTACTTGTTGGGTCGAGATTTCGGAGCGGCGATTGGAGGTCTGGTGCATAACATCCGCCATTGCCCGTTTCGCAGAGGTGCTTGTCGCACGCTAGTCGATCATCTCAATGCTCAATCGCTCACGGCCACTGTAGTCGGAATTCTCCTTCTGCATTGCTGCCTTGTTATCATTGTTACCATTGCCCGGCGCGGAGGAAGGGGGAGGGAGTAACAGGAGGCGGTGCAGGTCGGATTGGGTGTTGGATCTCGTGGTAGACCAAGCCATTGTACGACATTGTCTCATTAGCTCGATTGCTACACGACTGGCCGGAGCGGAGACTTAGTCGCACAAGCTGGGGCCCCACTCACAGCAATCTCCGCAGGTCAGCCAATTAGAAGTTCCTTTGCATCTGCGGTCCTCCAGCGAGCAGCAGCGTAGCTTGGCAGTGCGGGAACCAGCAACAGCCAAGCAGAGCTGGGCAGAGCGAGTTCTAGAGTCTCTTACTTGGCAGATGCGGGTAGCCTGTGGCTCAGGAGCAATTTCAGGTTGGTTTTGTTGGAGGGCTTCAACCTCAAGAAGAAAAGTCGCACTATACTGTGCAGCAGTGACCTTGGAAGAGCGTCCTCTGTTGTCGTTGTAGTTCTCTATAGGCTGCACGGCGAAGCGATCTCTCAGATGGTGGCTGGAAGCTTTTAGAGGTGAACTTATATTTTGAATGGAAGCGTGAAAGAATTAAGCGTAATTGCAATTTGAGGTTGTTGACGGCAGTGTGCGTAGTGCTTAGGCGGGAACTAAGCTTCCTAGGGCGAGGAGGGATTTTGTTGGGGGACTGCGCTGTTGATTGAGTGGAAGATCGCTGGAAAGACAGGAAATTGTGCAGCGGATTTGTGTGCCCGTTTATGAGAGACTACCAATTACGGCTTGCACGGACTGACAACGAGCGTGGAGAATAGACGCGAGCGATTTCGGGTGAAAAAGGCAGATTAGGATGACGCACGGACGATGCGGGATACGAGGAAAGGCAGTTTGGAATCACGGCTGCACGTAGAAGTGGAGATGCCGTTGCTGGAGAGGGGCGTCGTGTTTCGTCGACGGTGATGCCCATTCAGATCACGAAGGGAAGCATGGTTATGAGAGGACAGTGTTAAAATTCCGAGTTGTAGGGCGAGGTGAAAAATTGGTAGGCTAGCTTCCAAGCGTAGAGCGTGGGGAGCATCACGGCGGAGTTTCACAAGGTGGCTAAAATGAGGGGCGTCACGGCGGAAGTGAGCTACGACCGCACTGACGAGGGGAAGGAAGGGCTCGCGGCAGCCAGGGAGATGGTGGGCAAGGAATCGTCGGACTTGTGGGGAAGGGTGAAGAGGATGTCAGTGCGGGATTTGGCGAGCAAGTTCGAGTCAGGCCAAGCCGCTGCGCAAGCAGCTGCTGCCAGGCTTGCTGAAGAGGTAATTACAGCAATCGTTGTTGGTGCCGTCTTTCCTGGTCGAAGTTGTCGAAGGTCACTTGCATTGTGTGCCGAGGCCAAGGTTCGATGTCTGATGTCTCGTAAAGGTTCGGGAGACACGCTGTGTGAATGTAAGAGATTCATATATTATGAGCCACTCGGCACTGGTAATGGGCCACGAAGTCTTGGCCAATTGTAACGACGACATTTGAGGGACTTTCTTCTTTCCAAGATGCAACCAGTGGATAGTATGCGAAGCTGCAAAGGTTCTGTCCTTAAACGAAGTGGGAATGGATGGCTTGGCGTTTGATTGGAGAAAACTCGGAGCTGAAAGCTTCGAATGGGTAAACAAAATACTGCGGCTGTAGGGAGTCGTATTATCACAGGCTCAAAACGAGGCTGGCTTTGATCGTTGCATACGGAGTAGTGGAAGTTTATTTTCCAAGGAGGCAAGGCTGTTCGCCTTCCTACAGCCTAGAGTGCGACTGTTCCAACGCGCATCAAAGTACTGAGTTCGGATTTACAAGAGGGCGGATATTTGCAGATGCATATGCTTAGGACATTTTGAGCGCGTTTGGGTCTTCTTGGAATAGCTCGGTCGAACACCGAATGGGCTGTACTAGCGGACTCTAAAACTTACTGAAGCCGACTTCACTCATGTTTTTGAACAGAATTGCGCACACAACGTTGTGACGAGTTGTGGACTTCACTGACTGTGCGAGCTCTTTTCTGCGTCGTATCCCGTGGCGAATGTCTGACTCTGGATGTGGTTATGTGCAGCAAAAAGCCAAAGAATTGGCTCTCTTGGACAAACCAGCGCTTCTGAAAAAGTTACGTGGATTGTTCGGAGACCTTTTGGGCCGTGTTGCGGGGCGGAACAAAGATGATGTCACCGAAGCTCTCATCACAGTATGTTGCTTGCTTATTTATTTATTTATTTATTTATTAATTGCTGTGCCCTTCGCATCACAGGAGGAGGGTGCTCAAAGTAGAAATGCGCGTAATCATAGCCGTTCCTAATCATGCCATGACCTGGATTTGCGGTATGCTGGCAGTAGCGTTGAGTCGTGGTATTGTGGGAGGCACATGCCAAAGGTCACGTGGTTGTGTCGCACTGATCGTTACTATACTACGTGACACTGACAGCGTCATGAGAACAAGAAGGTGTTATTTCGTTTGTTTTAGGTTGTGTTAACGAGCTTCTTTCATGTTGGGGTGATTTTAGGTGAGGCAGAGATAGGCGAGGGAAGTCAAGGTATTCCCTTGTGTACAAAGTCGTTGAATGGCTTTTGAGTTGATGGTTTTGTGGCAGGTAGACGCAGTGGAAGCTCAATGGACACAACGGGAGACCGAGGCTATGCAGGAAAGAGGAGAGTCGAGGAAGCTCGCTGCTCTTTTCCAGAAGGTTGCGGCAACTTTTCGTAATTCATTAGCTTCTATAAGTGATTTTCCATAGTATACAGCACTTGTTATCCCGCTTCACTGCTTCATCAGCATGTGAGGATCCTTCTCGAATCCTGGGGCTTCACCAATCTGTGAAGTGGACAATCGTATGGGCCGTATGTCGGTGATCGCAGTAGTAATAGAAGCGTGTTCATGCTCACATTGATGAGCGACTCGATTTCCATTACCAGTTGCTTCAATTCTCGGAGATATGCATGCTAACGATGGCATGGACCGTATTTCAGGCCTCGGAGGATGCAAAGAGTATCATAGAGAAGGAACGGCAAGAAGCCCAGGCTGAGATCGAGGCTGCACGTGCCACTGCACTTCGCTGTCAACAAGCGTTGGAAGAGCAGACTCACGCTTTGAGTCACGCCGAGCAAGAGGTACACAGCAAGAGATTTAGTTTACCCTGTTTTGGTACTTGAAGTTCCGTGGGGCATGAAAGAAAGCGTGCGGTGCAATCTGTGGGGATGCAATCGTGCAATTGATGAGAGAAGTATTTTCATTCATTATGTCCACGGGTAGAGTTCGAGAAACTTGCAGAGTGAACATGCTGCGCGGAAGGCGCATGGCTGCAAAGTGTCGGACCTTAAACACTAGAAAATTAGAAGTGCTCGTCTCGCCTGCTCAACGCACTGCTGATTTTGAGGATTGCATTGCATTATCTGGGTTTATCCTGAAGAAGCTGCACGTGTGGACAGTGCGGGAGGGCATCTTGGGCAATGGCCATCCTGGGCCGGTATCTAATGCCAAGTCGTGGCGGGTGCAGGAACTTGTGGAACTACGACAGCAGATCAAAGAAGCCCGCAGAATAACGATGCTGCACGCGCCTAGTAAGGTTATGGACATGGAGTACGAGATTGCAGGTCTACGACAGCAGCTCACTGAGAAGGCTCTTGAGGTGGTTGCTCTCCGCAAAAAGGTGGATGCTTTAGTGTCGAACTCAGAGGGTCCGTCACACTTTGAGCTGCAGGGCGAGGAGCGGCTTGGGTCTTCCCTAGTCATCGTCCCTGCTGATTCACTTTCCCCAGAGCTGGGAAAATGCAAATTCCAGTGGCACCGTATGCATGGGATCAAGGCTGAAACCATCATAGGTACATTAGGCGGCTGATGCTGATGTGGAGTTCTTGTGTTGTGTTGAGGATGTTGTTGTGTTGTGGAATGTCCTTCTACTGTTGTCACTGAAGGAAAGTTATTTTGCATGATCACGTTCTAGCTGTGAGCGTTACAAAGTTGCGGGAGCTATTCATTGCATGGTTCGCCAAGCAAAGGAATAGCTATTGTGCTGGTCTGTGTGAGGATTGCCATATGCGTCATTGACCTTGTTTGGTTGCCGTCTTGTTTGTGTCGCTAAAGCTGCTTATGCGCGCGCGTAGGTGCTACGAGGCCTCAGTATGCTCCCGAGCCTCTGGATGTTGGGAAGAAGCTGAAAGTTGACATTGACCTTCCGGATGGTAGTCGAGAGTCGCTTGCAACTTCGGGCCCTATAGATGGAGGTGAGTGATGCTCAGCACTTGAGTACCGATTCACCTTGTGTGACAGTTAGTGGTCCCCGACTTCGACCAATCTGGGGTCAGTTATGACGAAAGCGCAATGCATATGTGCAAGAGCAGAATGTAAAACCGTGCTATGGGTACTGAGATCCGATTTATGGTGTATGGAACCCTTGTTGATGCATTTGTGCATATTTCGTTGACATTCGTCGTGGGTTGTGGCAGCTGCTGGACTAGGTCAGTGTGTGGAAGCATTGGTCCGGAAAGGAGGAGCTGAGTTCAATGTACGCCACTCGTAGACACTTAACTGAATTTGGTGGTATCGTAGTGGACGAGCTATGTTTTGGGGTCCTGTTTAGTACCACCGCAAAGATACTCTAAACGTAGTTGAGGGCCTGTCTGACGAAGGTGACTTGTACATGACAGGTTAGGATCTTCCAAGAGAATGGCGAACACGTTGTGAAGGCCACATTTCAAGTGTTGGTTATCGACAAATCGCGTATGAAGCTTTGCAAAGGCCGGCACAACCGAGCAAAAGAAGAATACTCTTCGTCTATGCAGGTGTGCATCCTTCCGATGGCGTGCAATTTTGGCGGAGGGAGTGGTAGAAGCTGAGTGTGCGTGAGGTGTTTGTGCGATTTGGTGAATGACTCGGAAGAATGCTGTGAAAGGTGTTTTGTACAGTTAACAAGTGTGTTGTGTGATTCCGTGGACAAGCAGTTGTGTGGTGCACGAGGCGGTGGTGATGCAGCCGCGCGGAGCTTGTATTGGGTGGCGAACAAGAGCCTTACCTTCATGCTGGTGTTGGACTCGGAGCGAGAGCGCAACGCAGCGATCATGTTGGCGAGAAGATTTGCGTATGACTGCAATGTATGTGCACTGGAATTGGGTGCCTGCACCTGAACTGATTCTCCGAAAGGGCGTCCTTGATTTGATGCTTGCTTGGAAATGACGGACCTGGAACGCTGTGTTCGTTGGCATGGTGGTGTCAGGGAGTAGAGGGTTCGGGTCTTGGGGAGGAGCAGGTGCAGGTTAGATGTTCGCGGTATTCCTCATCAGGATCTGACGATGTTCCTATTTTGGCAGGTCATACTTGGTGGACCTGATGATTAATTCCCCGGAGGCAATCAACCATGATGGATCTGTAGAATCTGGAATCTGGAATGGGGTAAGTTCGACGGGTGCAACGTTATTCCTGTGAAGTGCAGTGGAGATTCACAGCCAGCTGCGATGGTCAATATCTTGGCTCCCTACATTCGCCAGGCGGGTTGTGTATTAAGCCACCGCATATCTATGTCACCTCGTACGAGGGACGCACCTTCGTGACCTCTGCTGTTGGGTTCGTAAACTTGATTAGAGCACTTCGAAACCCCGACAGATCTTCTTAAGAATCAGCGCTTGTATCGTAGAGACCTTTGGCTTTGCTCAAGATAGGTTGGAGTGAAGCACTAGATATCTGATTTCGCTATTTGAAAGAAGCTTACAAATGCAACCACATTGGGGTGGCATGACGTAGTCGTAGAAATGGAGGGCCCTGTTTGAGACGAAGAGATTTTCTGAGGTGCTGCCTGACGCAGGCGGGAACAGTATTGTATTGTAAACCTCATGGATACTTTATAATAGTCGAGTGCGGGGTGATTTTTCTGCGATGGATAGGTTATTGTCCATCATTTCGCTTAGGCAGTGCTGGTTGCTTCAGTGTTTGGGGCATTTTAATCGTGTCGATGAGTTTATGTACAAGCTGTTTTGGGGGTCACCTGGTGAAGTATTTTTGTACCATTTCGTCGAGTCTTAAATTTTCGTTATATTTTCTTGTGAGTTTTTCGTGAGGGTAACTTTGTGGGAATGCTTTTTGAATCATATATCTGTGCGGTGTTACGAGCGATTTCGCAGAACAGGTGCCCATGGGCACTCTGACCTGTTTACTTCAGCCGTCCGTCATCCTTTCGTGTCTAGCGTGTCTTCAGACATAGATGCTGAATAACTGTCTCAGATTTTTTGAGCTGCTCATTGAAGGGGAACCAATTTTGGGGAGTTTTAAAAAGAGTGGTAAGTGGGGTGCTTAGTCAAAAGTTTATCAAGGGTGTATGACTTATTAAACAAAAAAATTATCATAATCATTTATGAACTATTCGACAAGGTTAAGGGATTATGGTTTATTAATATGTTGTTAAAGGAGCAATTTGAAATTTTTGTTTATATGCTTCTTTTTCTCTTGGAAAACTCATAATTTCTCTCAGGATTACAAAATATAAGTTCTTATATACTCACTATAGAACAAGCACTGTGGAACATAAACTCTATAAAATATAAGTTCTTCGAGAAACGACTGTAAACCAAGACATGGTTTACAGTAACACAAGTGGCCGAGGAAAATAGCTTCCCGAATACACGCGCGCAATTGAAACATAATTGGCAAAACTGTTGTAAAAGATATGCGCCTCACTATTACAAAGTATCCATGAGGTTTACAATACAATACTGTTCCCGCCTGCGTCAGGCAGCACCTCAGAAAATCTCTTCGTCTCAAACAGGGCCCTCCATTTCTACGACTACGTCATGCCACCCCAATGTGGTTGCATTTGTAAGCTTCTTTCAAATAGCGAAATCAGATATCTAGTGCTTCACTCCAACCTATCTTGAGCAAAGCCAAAGGTCTCTACGATACAAGCGCTGATTCTTAAGAAGATCTGTCGGGGTTTCGAAGTGCTCTAATCAAGTTTACGAACCCAACAGCAGAGGTCACGAAGGTGCGTCCCTCGTACGAGGTGACATAGATATGCGGTGGCTTAATACACAACCCGCCTGGCGAATGTAGGGAGCCAAGATATTGACCATCGCAGCTGGCTGTGAATCTCCACTGCACTTCACAGGAATAACGTTGCACCCGTCGAACTTACCCCATTCCAGATTCCAGATTCTACAGATCCATCATGGTTGATTGCCTCCGGGGAATTAATCATCAGGTCCACCAAGTATGACCTGCCAAAATAGGAACATCGTCAGATCCTGATGAGGAATACCGCGAACATCTAACCTGCACCTGCTCCTCCCCAAGACCCGAACCCTCTACTCCCTGACACCACCATGCCAACGAACACAGCGTTCCAGGTCCGTCATTTCCAAGCAAGCATCAAATCAAGGACGCCCTTTCGGAGAATCAGTTCAGGTGCAGGCACCCAATTCCAGTGCACATACATTGCAGTCATACGCAAATCTTCTCGCCAACATGATCGCTGCGTTGCGCTCTCGCTCCGAGTCCAACACCAGCATGAAGGTAAGGCTCTTGTTCGCCACCCAATACAAGCTCCGCGCGGCTGCATCACCACCGCCTCGTGCACCACACAACTGCTTGTCCACGGAATCACACAACACACTTGTTAACTGTACAAAACACCTTTCACAGCATTCTTCCGAGTCATTCACCAAATCGCACAAACACCTCACGCACACTCAGCTTCTACCACTCCCTCCGCCAAAATTGCACGCCATCGGAAGGATGCACACCTGCATAGACGAAGAGTATTCTTCTTTTGCTCGGTTGTGCCGGCCTTTGCAAAGCTTCATACGCGATTTGTCGATAACCAACACTTGAAATGTGGCCTTCACAACGTGTTCGCCATTCTCTTGGAAGATCCTAACCTGTCATGTACAAGTCACCTTCGTCAGACAGGCCCTCAACTACGTTTAGAGTATCTTTGCGGTGGTACTAAACAGGACCCCAAAACATAGCTCGTCCACTACGATACCACCAAATTCAGTTAAGTGTCTACGAGTGGCGTACATTGAACTCAGCTCCTCCTTTCCGGACCAATGCTTCCACACACTGACCTAGTCCAGCAGCTGCCACAACCCACGACGAATGTCAACGAAATATGCACAAATGCATCAACAAGGGTTCCATACACCATAAATCGGATCTCAGTACCCATAGCACGGTTTTACATTCTGCTCTTGCACATATGCATTGCGCTTTCGTCATAACTGACCCCAGATTGGTCGAAGTCGGGGACCACTAACTGTCACACAAGGTGAATCGGTACTCAAGTGCTGAGCATCACTCACCTCCATCTATAGGGCCCGAAGTTGCAAGCGACTCTCGACTACCATCCGGAAGGTCAATGTCAACTTTCAGCTTCTTCCCAACATCCAGAGGCTCGGGAGCATACTGAGGCCTCGTAGCACCTACGCGCGCGCATAAGCAGCTTTAGCGACACAAACAAGACGGCAACCAAACAAGGTCAATGACGCATATGGCAATCCTCACACAGACCAGCACAATAGCTATTCCTTTGCTTGGCGAACCATGCAATGAATAGCTCCCGCAACTTTGTAACGCTCACAGCTAGAACGTGATCATGCAAAATAACTTTCCTTCAGTGACAACAGTAGAAGGACATTCCACAACACAACAACATCCTCAACACAACACAAGAACTCCACATCAGCATCAGCCGCCTAATGTACCTATGATGGTTTCAGCCTTGATCCCATGCATACGGTGCCACTGGAATTTGCATTTTCCCAGCTCTGGGGAAAGTGAATCAGCAGGGACGATGACTAGGGAAGACCCAAGCCGCTCCTCGCCCTGCAGCTCAAAGTGTGACGGACCCTCTGAGTTCGACACTAAAGCATCCACCTTTTTGCGGAGAGCAACCACCTCAAGAGCCTTCTCAGTGAGCTGCTGTCGTAGACCTGCAATCTCGTACTCCATGTCCATAACCTTACTAGGCGCGTGCAGCATCGTTATTCTGCGGGCTTCTTTGATCTGCTGTCGTAGTTCCACAAGTTCCTGCACCCGCCACGACTTGGCATTAGATACCGGCCCAGGATGGCCATTGCCCAAGATGCCCTCCCGCACTGTCCACACGTGCAGCTTCTTCAGGATAAACCCAGATAATGCAATGCAATCCTCAAAATCAGCAGTGCGTTGAGCAGGCGAGACGAGCACTTCTAATTTTCTAGTGTTTAAGGTCCGACACTTTGCAGCCATGCGCCTTCCGCGCAGCATGTTCACTCTGCAAGTTTCTCGAACTCTACCCGTGGACATAATGAATGAAAATACTTCTCTCATCAATTGCACGATTGCATCCCCACAGATTGCACCGCACGCTTTCTTTCATGCCCCACGGAACTTCAAGTACCAAAACAGGGTAAACTAAATCTCTTGCTGTGTACCTCTTGCTCGGCGTGACTCAAAGCGTGAGTCTGCTCTTCCAACGCTTGTTGACAGCGAAGTGCAGTGGCACGTGCAGCCTCGATCTCAGCCTGGGCTTCTTGCCGTTCCTTCTCTATGATACTCTTTGCATCCTCCGAGGCCTGAAATACGGTCCATGCCATCGTTAGCATGCATATCTCCGAGAATTGAAGCAACTGGTAATGGAAATCGAGTCGCTCATCAATGTGAGCATGAACACGCTTCTATTACTACTGCGATCACCGACATACGGCCCATACGATTGTCCACTTCACAGATTGGTGAAGCCCCAGGATTCGAGAAGGATCCTCACATGCTGATGAAGCAGTGAAGCGGGATAACAAGTGCTGTATACTATGGAAAATCACTTATAGAAGCTAATGAATTACGAAAAGTTGCCGCAACCTTCTGGAAAAGAGCAGCGAGCTTCCTCGACTCTCCTCTTTCCTGCATAGCCTCGGTCTCCCGTTGTGTCCATTGAGCTTCCACTGCGTCTACCTGCCACAAAACCATCAACTCAAAAGCCATTCAACGACTTTGTACACAAGGGAATACCTTGACTTCCCTCGCCTATCTCTGCCTCACCTAAAATCACCCCAACATGAAAGAAGCTCGTTAACACAACCTAAAACAAACGAAATAACACCTTCTTGTTCTCATGACGCTGTCAGTGTCACGTAGTATAGTAACGATCAGTGCGACACAACCACGTGACCTTTGGCATGTGCCTCCCACAATACCACGACTCAACGCTACTGCCAGCATACCGCAAATCCAGGTCATGGCATGATTAGGAACGGCTATGATTACGCGCATTTCTACTTTGAGCACCCTCCTCCTGTGATGCGAAGGGCACAGCAATTAATAAATAAATAAATAAATAAATAAGCAAGCAACATACTGTGATGAGAGCTTCGGTGACATCATCTTTGTTCCGCCCCGCAACACGGCCCAAAAGGTCTCCGAACAATCCACGTAACTTTTTCAGAAGCGCTGGTTTGTCCAAGAGAGCCAATTCTTTGGCTTTTTGCTGCACATAACCACATCCAGAGTCAGACATTCGCCACGGGATACGACGCAGAAAAGAGCTCGCACAGTCAGTGAAGTCCACAACTCGTCACAACGTTGTGTGCGCAATTCTGTTCAAAAACATGAGTGAAGTCGGCTTCAGTAAGTTTTAGAGTCCGCTAGTACAGCCCATTCGGTGTTCGACCGAGCTATTCCAAGAAGACCCAAACGCGCTCAAAATGTCCTAAGCATATGCATCTGCAAATATCCGCCCTCTTGTAAATCCGAACTCAGTACTTTGATGCGCGTTGGAACAGTCGCACTCTAGGCTGTAGGAAGGCGAACAGCCTTGCCTCCTTGGAAAATAAACTTCCACTACTCCGTATGCAACGATCAAAGCCAGCCTCGTTTTGAGCCTGTGATAATACGACTCCCTACAGCCGCAGTATTTTGTTTACCCATTCGAAGCTTTCAGCTCCGAGTTTTCTCCAATCAAACGCCAAGCCATCCATTCCCACTTCGTTTAAGGACAGAACCTTTGCAGCTTCGCATACTATCCACTGGTTGCATCTTGGAAAGAAGAAAGTCCCTCAAATGTCGTCGTTACAATTGGCCAAGACTTCGTGGCCCATTACCAGTGCCGAGTGGCTCATAATATATGAATCTCTTACATTCACACAGCGTGTCTCCCGAACCTTTACGAGACATCAGACATCGAACCTTGGCCTCGGCACACAATGCAAGTGACCTTCGACAACTTCGACCAGGAAAGACGGCACCAACAACGATTGCTGTAATTACCTCTTCAGCAAGCCTGGCAGCAGCTGCTTGCGCAGCGGCTTGGCCTGACTCGAACTTGCTCGCCAAATCCCGCACTGACATCCTCTTCACCCTTCCCCACAAGTCCGACGATTCCTTGCCCACCATCTCCCTGGCTGCCGCGAGCCCTTCCTTCCCCTCGTCAGTGCGGTCGTAGCTCACTTCCGCCGTGACGCCCCTCATTTTAGCCACCTTGTGAAACTCCGCCGTGATGCTCCCCACGCTCTACGCTTGGAAGCTAGCCTACCAATTTTTCACCTCGCCCTACAACTCGGAATTTTAACACTGTCCTCTCATAACCATGCTTCCCTTCGTGATCTGAATGGGCATCACCGTCGACGAAACACGACGCCCCTCTCCAGCAACGGCATCTCCACTTCTACGTGCAGCCGTGATTCCAAACTGCCTTTCCTCGTATCCCGCATCGTCCGTGCGTCATCCTAATCTGCCTTTTTCACCCGAAATCGCTCGCGTCTATTCTCCACGCTCGTTGTCAGTCCGTGCAAGCCGTAATTGGTAGTCTCTCATAAACGGGCACACAAATCCGCTGCACAATTTCCTGTCTTTCCAGCGATCTTCCACTCAATCAACAGCGCAGTCCCCCAACAAAATCCCTCCTCGCCCTAGGAAGCTTAGTTCCCGCCTAAGCACTACGCACACTGCCGTCAACAACCTCAAATTGCAATTACGCTTAATTCTTTCACGCTTCCATTCAAAATATAAGTTCACCTCTAAAAGCTTCCAGCCACCATCTGAGAGATCGCTTCGCCGTGCAGCCTATAGAGAACTACAACGACAACAGAGGACGCTCTTCCAAGGTCACTGCTGCACAGTATAGTGCGACTTTTCTTCTTGAGGTTGAAGCCCTCCAACAAAACCAACCTGAAATTGCTCCTGAGCCACAGGCTACCCGCATCTGCCAAGTAAGAGACTCTAGAACTCGCTCTGCCCAGCTCTGCTTGGCTGTTGCTGGTTCCCGCACTGCCAAGCTACGCTGCTGCTCGCTGGAGGACCGCAGATGCAAAGGAACTTCTAATTGGCTGACCTGCGGAGATTGCTGTGAGTGGGGCCCCAGCTTGTGCGACTAAGTCTCCGCTCCGGCCAGTCGTGTAGCAATCGAGCTAATGAGACAATGTCGTACAATGGCTTGGTCTACCACGAGATCCAACACCCAATCCGACCTGCACCGCCTCCTGTTACTCCCTCCCCCTTCCTCCGCGCCGGGCAATGGTAACAATGATAACAAGGCAGCAATGCAGAAGGAGAATTCCGACTACAGTGGCCGTGAGCGATTGAGCATTGAGATGATCGACTAGCGTGCGACAAGCACCTCTGCGAAACGGGCAATGGCGGATGTTATGCACCAGACCTCCAATCGCCGCTCCGAAATCTCGACCCAACAAGTAGGGGCAAAATTACAAAAAGTGCACTAAGTCTGCTGCGCATAGCATCAATCGCATTTCAAGCATACATGCCAACCATCAGGGAGGAACCCGCGGCGCCCAATTGTTCCGGCACTGGCAGCGACCCCCAGCTCCTCAGCAAACCAAACCCACAATGAGCCCTCCAATGGGACGGAGAAGCTGCACCAATCACTCTTCAAGCACACATGCCAATTATCAGATGGAATGGCGAAACAAATACGTACTTCCTCCAGTAATCGAAGTGACTGTCAGGCTCCCAACATGCGGACCCGACGATGAAACTTCGAATCCGGAGAAGCAACTGCAGGGGTCACCACATGCACGGGTGCGAGTGCTTATGGGAAGCCAGGAACACGATGCCAATCAGGAGAGAAGAGTCGACGGGACAAGAGAAAGATTCCATCGCGGGGGGAAGACGCGGGGCGGGAGGGACAATGCAGGTTGAGGCGGGCAAAGCGCAGAGCCGATCAGAGACCGGGGAGGCGGGGACGGCGATAGGTGGTGGACGGCGCTGGAGTCTGTCCACGTGGCAGAGCACGTCTGGGGCGCGGCTATAAATACCAGAAGCGGATTGGAGGGGGTCTCTAATTCGGCACCATGGAGCTTGAACTTGTCAAAAGGGCACCGGCAATTGGAGGTTTGGGCTGGGGTGGTGGGCCTGGATTGTTTGTTTCACAGCATCAGGCTATGGTGGTTGGTTGGGAGGTGGCATTATGTAAACACCAACAACTATTGCATGAGTTGTCTGTAGCCCATCTTTGCCAATGGAGGTGACATGCCAGTGCCCATTTGACACTGAAAGCATCCCTGGATCAAGCTTAGAAGAACCCCCTTTCAACATGGCAGGTCCCTTTTCACACCACCTGATCTCTTTTTTTCCCCTTACACCACTTTGAAACAGTTGGCTTGCTTGTTCCCAAGCCTGACTGCACACACACCCCACCCACTAGGCTTTTTTAGCTCTGGCTAGGTAGGAGG
>JAWRVF010001597.1:0-56855 GCA_036785485.1 Physcomitrellopsis africana | reverse complement strand
AAGATAGTGGATATATATAAAAAAAGACAAATACCACTATCTTTTATAGAAGTAGATAATAATAAAGAATTTAAGGTAGAAGAGGTCTTAAATTCAAGGCATAGTCAAAATCAATTGAAATATCTTATATACTGGCATAGATATGATATTAATGAATGCAAATAGGAGCTATCTATGAATCTAGGAAATGTATCAATAAAAGTTAATGTATTTTATTAATGACATCTATCAAAACCAAGATGAAAAGTCAAGAAAATCTTTGATATAAAACAAAATAGGTTCAATAGAAATTTTATTTTATCTTATATTATTATTTGCTATTCTTTTGAACTTTTTAATATTAGAGAGATAGAGAATCAACAACCAGCAAATTCAGTTCAAGAGATATTGTTTGCTAACTTATTGGACAAGGTATTATAACTATTACAACCTTCAAGACGATAGAATAGAAGTGAAGATTTTCAAAAATAATATATTCTTTTTCAGATTGATAACAAGATATAACAAGTTTGATATCACAACCTTAGAAGAGACTCTTGGTGTTTGGTGGTTCTTTTATAAATATGAACTATTTTTGATGGTATTTTAAATATTTTCTTTGAAAAAAGTTATGGAGGCCTCAACAATGATCAAATATCAAGGTGATCCTCTTGTCTTGGTATGAAACACTATTAATGGCTGAGAGGACTTATCATCTATCTTCAAAAAGAACAAAAATTAGAATATAAAGTAAATATAATTTGGCACATTTTAGACTTCCTCAACATATAATCATTTCTCCTTGTGGAACTTGTCTTTAGAAGAGGAGATAATATCGTAGACATAAGATTTATTCCAATAATTATTAAATTAATATGGATAGATAGAATTAAATAAAAATAGATTAATTTGATAATATCTTATAAAGAAGCTTTCTAAAAGCTTTAAAGATGCAATTTTATCTTTATACATGTGTATAAGTGATTGGTAGGTTAAAAATTTGACTAACAAATTAACCACGTGTCGTATATATTGGTAGCTTATAGAACAAGCTAAATACATGGTGCACATATAAGAAACTTGTCTATATGTCAAAATTTGATTCAAAAGCATGCAATTATAAAGATTGGTTTAATCGACATTGAAGATATTATATGGCACATAAGTTTGTAGGATTTGAAACAATTTTTTTTTGTTCATCCTTCAATTACTTTAATGGAACATTTTCCATCTCATTATGCAAAGCATAGCTTTTTAGATTATTTCTCTTTTTGAACCTTGTAAGCCATCTTTTAAAAAACTCATATGTATCTTTGTCAATTTCTAATTCTTAAAAAAATTCTTTTGCTTTCAATTTAAGAGCAGCATTATCAAAGTGAAGCTTTTGACTTTTGACATTATATGCCTAAATTATGAAGGCCTATTCTAAATAAAGCCACTTAATAATCTACACATATTTTTGATATTTTTATATATTATTAGATAACTTCAGCTATGTATGTTTATTAGATAGTATTATAGATATAATTGACTTGTGGTACTAAAACTTGTTAGCTAGTTCTTTTAATGTTATTTTTGAATTGTCAACACTTTACTAGCACATGTCTTTTTTGTCCTATATTGTTAGTTAAACATGCTTAGGTGGCATAATTTAAAGTTGTGCTATGACTTAAAGAAGGATTAGTTTTTATACAAAAAATAAGAATATAAAATATATTTTTTAATCTAAAAGATATTATCAAAAATAACTATAGTACATATCAAGGCTCAAAAGATGTACTAAAAAAGATATAGTGCGTGAAGATGGTAAGCAACATAAGTAATGTATTGAATTAATTGAATTCTTTAATTAGCTAGTCTCTTATATATGTATAGTCAATATTTATTATATAAAATATTATTAATTATACTATACATAATCAATACTTTCTTTGATTTTAAAAAATTGATTATAATAAAGATTGATTATATAGTATGTATATATTAAATTTAAATTTAATATAATTATAAAAATATTTTATTTTATTTTAATATATATAAAATTAATATATTATATATAATATTTATTATTATATATATAGTATTTATATTATATATATATATATTAAATATAATAAAAAAATTAAAATTAAAATTAATAAATTATAAATTTTATTAAATTAGATTGATTTATATAATTTCTATTCAATCCAAGTCCTATTGGAATCCATTTATTAAATAAGCTAGGCCATATTCTATACACACTTAATGTTGTAGGAGGACAAGAGCAAGATAAGATCCAACTCCGCACTCACCTACTACAAAAAACATGATTGAGTCTTGCACCATGCCTATTTAATAGAAGGCTAGAATGGATTTTATTCTATGGCTATTTAATAGGAGTAGGACTGGTTCTAGCTCATTGCCACTAAAGCAAGTCCATCCCTTGGCTAATTTTAAATTGGTGAATTTTATCTAATGCAAGATCTTATCCATGATATTATTATTTATAAGGCTTTTATTAAATAAACCTTATTTTCATCATGGCAATAGAAAATCTACCATCTATTTTTTTAATAATAATAATAATAATAAATCTTAAATTATTAAACAATCAATTTTTATCAATTTTTTTTAATATAATTAGTCTTGTAAATTTTTTGTTTATCTAATCTTATGTATCAATTGGATACCTATTCTTCTATGACACTAGTTTCACCTTAACACTTTTCTTTTGAATTGGCATTCTAAAAGATAAACTATAGCAGTACAATTAAGTACCAAAGTCAAATATATAGATATAGCTATATAGCTTCATTTTAAAAAATTATTGTGACTTAAAATACTATTAAAAGAATTACAAATAAAGTTTATCTTTGGTACTTATTTTATTGATTTTGAGTAATATCTAAAAAATATGCACATTAATAAACTTTAATAGTGTGGCTTTAAAAACATTGGTAGATCTAAATTTATATTTAATGGCATAAATAATATTTACAAGTTTTATGATTTACAAGCCAAGTAGTATAGAGAATCCTTACAAAATATAATTAGTAACATCTTTAAAAATCCTTATCAAGAAAAAATGTAGTAAGTTCTACTTCAATATATTGTTGCAAAAACTTAATGCAATAGTGATGGTTATCTAATTTATAATTAAAAAACTATAAATACAAATATAATCACTTTTATTTCTATAAATTTATCACAAAAAATTTATTCAATAGTAATTGTTAGTTAATTAAAAAATATTAAAAATAAAAATAAAGATAATAATTTATATTTGATTGAAATACCATAGAGATGATAATTATTTAATAGAATTTCATAATTTATACCTTGTAATAAAGTTTAATGTATAATCATTTATATATTTAATGAGAAAATTATTTAATTATATTTTCAAGAGATATGACTAAAAAATGATGGTTTTAGAAAAAAAATTAAAAGATATATTGATATTTATGATATATTAATATATTTTTGTATCAAATATAGTATAATATATCTTTAACTTTAAAATAAATAATAAGTATCTATTTATTATATAATTATAAATAAACTTACTAAATTAGAAAACTATAGTATTTTATTTTATATTTAATCTTAAATAATTTAAAATAAGTAGATTGATATTAAATGATAAAAAAATTATTTATAAAGATTTTTTTAAAGCTTATTATTTTAAAAAAAGAAATATTTGGCAAAGAAGTTTGATGGTTGAGCATCTCCATTTGTTAGCAAATGATGGATGTTTTTGCAAATTTTTTATAATTATAAGAAATATATTCTATTCAAAAATACTTGTATAGTTAAAAATTATATAGATGATACTTTTATAATAATAAATATAGCTCTTTAATTTAATGATACCAATAAAGAATTTTAAAAAAATTATGGAATAAGCAATATTAATAATTAGTAGTTCTTAATTATGGATTCTTTTTATTTTTATTTTGATAAATAAGATATCATTAGATTTTAGAATACTTTAAAATAAAAGTAAATAATATTGTTAAGATGGTTTTTTTTTTTAATATCATAAAGGGCTTAAGTATCATTCTAGATTAATAATTAAAAGTTATATATATTTTTTGTATAGATGCTTAACTACATGCATTTGATAAAAATATTGAAAACTTTAATTTGCTAGTATCAATAATCAAATTTGATAATAATTATAGAAATACCTTAATTTATGAGCAATTAAATAACAACACAAAGCAATTGCAAAAATAAATTTTTAAACAAAGGTCAATACAATGTATATCAAATTGTTATAAAAACTTGCAATTTACACAAATCCAAAGTGTTTTTTTATTGATGGTTGTGGAGGTATTAGAAAACCTATCTATAAAAACTTTTAAAGCATATTTTATTAAACAATGATAATTTTTTACAATTATATCTTCTAAAATTTGTTAAAGTTTAAGAAAGAGTTACTTGGAGTTTAACCATAGTAAGTTTCTAATAGTCAAAAGTCAACTAGGGATTAAGTGGCGGCTAGGGTCTCGACAGGCAGTTAGGTTTAAAGTCTTGACAGGCGGCTGGATTTAGGGTCTCGTTAGGCGGCTGGCTTTTAGATGATTATAGATGAAGCCTATGTACTTTGGATGTGAACTCCACTTATAAGTAAAGGGTGTTGGAAGTGAGAGCCATCTCATTCCGCACTTCTCTTTGTGTGCAACCTTGCTGATGCTAAGTGTTGTGGCTTCTAACTTCTAGTTCTTTAACAGGTTATGGGCCCACTCACATTTGCTTGTGAGTTTTAGAAGTTTTATGAAGTCTTTGTTGTTGTGCGGAATAGGTCTTATGGTGTTTGCTAATGTTAGAGTTTGTATGATCTTAGCTTATGTTATGACAAGAGGAGGTTCTGATTTGTAAGCTTAGAGATCTCTAATATTGCTTTGTGGGTTCTTATCTCCTTGGATAGTGAGTTTAAGACCATTGTGAAAGACCTTGATAGTGTCTTTATGTGTTATTGAAACTGTTTCATTAACCTTCTGCATTTCATTAAATAGTGAGTTGAAAGAGTGAAAGAAATTGATTGAGAGGTTCATAAGAGTGCATATATTGATTAGAAGCTTTAGAAGATCACTTGAGAGTGCTTTGAGTGAGAAATCACTCTTTTGTTCATAAGAAGATATTCTGAGTTTCTGCTAGTGCAAATTTGTGATTTTTGATTACATAGAAACTTCTTTTCTCAATATTCTTTGATACACTACTTCTTAGAAATGGCTTCTAGTGAGGGTGAAGGTTTGAGAGTGATTGAAAAGTTTAGAGGTGACAATTTCTATCACTGGAAGGTAAAAATGGAGCTTTTGTTGGCATCTTTGGACCTTTGGGACATTGTAGATGAAAGTGAAGACCCTCCATGCATAGATGCAAGTATTAAGGAGAAGAAGGACTTTAAAAGACGTGAAAAGAAGGCTTTTGGCATGATTGCCACAAATGTGGATGAAGCCAACTTTTCACACATTATCCATTGCAAAGGACCAGCGGAAGCATGGAAGACTCTTTGCAACATTTATGAGAGCAAGAACTTGTCCAACATCCTTTTTACAAAGAGGAAATTCTTCACTTGCAAGATGGAAGAAGGTGAAGACCTTATGGCTCACGTCAATAAAGTAAAGGCTCTTGCAAATCAACTAGCTATTGTTGACAAACCTTTAGAAGATAGTGATATTGTCATGACCTTGCTCATGAGCCTTCCGGAGTCTTATAACTATCTTATAGTAGCGTTGGAGTCCATCAAGTTGAAGGAGCTTACAATGGACTATGTGACGGCAAGACTTGCACATGAAGTGACCAAAAGGAAAAAAAAGGAGCATCAAAGTGAAGACTCGGCTCTCTTCTCAAGACAAGGTAAAGGTACCTATTCAAACCAACGTGACAATGGAAGAGATAGCATTGAAACTTTTGCTTCATTCTTGAAGTGGGTCATTTGCAGAAATTCTTCTGAGGCGAAAGAATAGAAAGTCTTAACGATGTAGCGTATTGAATTTGGAGAGATGACTGCATTCATAGCGAAGTGAAGAAGAGCTTACTTCTATGGCTGCATTGTCTAAATTGGATTATTGATTAGGTGCTACCGAAACACGTGACTCATCTAGTGTTCTTTAGCATGTGAAATCACGATATGAAATATTTGGTTAGAAACGATGGCGTAGTCTGTTATTGGAATTAGGCTCGTTAATGATGGAGAGATTGTTGTGAAGAATAAACAGAGGATGAATTAAAGAAAAGTCATACCATTATGCCAAAATGAAGAATATTTTTTGATTGAAATAACTTATCCAGTGGTTATGGAGTTGATTGATATGAATGGATGTTTTGTGAAGACATTGGATGGAGATAATGTTTTAAAGGGCTTTAGAGATGGCAACCTTTACATTCTCAATTGTATGAAGGTGAATGGAGTTGAAGTAGCAGCATTTGGTGAATTTCCAAAAGATGAAGACAAGTTTGGAATTTGGCATCGACGCCTTGGTCATTTGAATGCCAAAAGCCTGAAAGAGCTCAAATCTATGGTAGTTGGCTTAGATCTTGGTCAATCATACAACATTGCCACGACTCTAGCTTGCGAAGGTTGTATTCAAGGCAAGCAACAAAGGGCCTCATTTCCAAGTGGAGTAGCAACACGAGCAAGTAAGTTGTTGGAGATTGTGCATTCAGATGTTTGTGGACCTATGAAGACACCATCAATTGGAGGAGCAAGGTACTTTGTCACATTTATTGATGATTTTTCAAGAAAGGTGTGGATTTTATCCTTAAAGCCAAGAGTGAGTGTTTCTCAAGATTTAAGGAGTTTAAGACACATGTGGAAAAGCAATGTGAATGCAAGATCAAGATATTATGCACAGACAATGGTGGTGAGTATTTGTCAAAACATTTTGATGAGTACTTGAAGATTCAAGGTATTGTAAGACAAACGTCTATTCCTTACACTCCACAACAAAATGGAGTTGCTGAAAGAGCAAATCGCACCATTGTGGAGATGGCAAGGAGTATACTTCATGCTCAAAATCTTGGATATGAATTTTGGGTGGAAGCTGTGGTGAATGGAGTATACACAAGGAATAGGTGCCCTACAAGTGCACTCACATCAATGACTCCACAAGAAGCTTGGAGTGGGAAGAAACCTTGTGTTTCACACATGAGGACATTTGGATGCATTGCTTATACAAAGATACCAGATTGTATGAGGTCCAAGCTTGAGGCAAAAAGTACAAAATGTGTATTTATTGGATATTGTGAAGATACGAAGGCATATAGGCTTATGTATTTGGATACCAAGAAGATCATCAAAAGTCGTGATGTTGAATTTATTGAGCATAAGAGTGCTTATGAGCACTTGGAGATGTGTCCAATTGGGAGTAATGGTGTGTTTGTGGATACATCTTTAAATCTAGCAAAGAAAGAAGAAGAAGATGAAGATAATGAAGATAGTGGAGACATGAATGAAGGTGAAGAGCTAAAGAAGATGGAGAAGAAAGTCTCTTTGATTCCTAAGACCAACAGTGAAGGAAATGAAGATGTTGAAGATGATGATGATGAGGAGTATCAATTGGTTGTAAGTGGGTATTTAGAACCAAGAGGGATGCAATGGGCAATATTATGAGATATAAGGCAAGATTAATTGCCAAAGGATATTCACAAGTTGCTGGTGTTGATTTCAATGAGACATATGCTCCCGTGGCTAAATTCACCACTATCAGAACCATTGTGGCAATTGGGGCAGCAATGGACTTGGAGATGCATCAAATGGATGTGAAGACGGCTTTCTTGAATGGAGAGTTGGAAGAAGACATCTATATGGATCAACCTCAAGGATATGTTGAAGAAGGCAAACAACATCTTGTTTGTAAGTTGAAGAAATCATTGTATGGACTCAAGCAATCACCAAGGGCATGGTACCAACGGATTGATACATTCTTTGTGAATGAAGGGTTTGTAAGGAGTGAGGCAGATCATTCCATGTATGTGATGCAATCTCAAGAGTTCCTATTGATTGTAATCCTTTACGTTGATGATTTAATCATCTTGGCTAACAATGTGAAAAAGTTGAATTGGATGAAGGCCATATTAGAAAAAGAATTTGAAATGAGTGATTTGGGAGAACTTCACTATTGCTTAGGAGTGGAGTTCATAAGAGATCGTGAAAACAAGACCATTACAATGAGTCAAAGCAAGTACATTGAAGAAGTGTTGAAACGATTCAACATGGAGGAGTGTAAGCCCATTGGAACACCTTTGGAGGCAAATTTGAAGTTGATGAAGCTCACGGATGAGGAGTTTGCTCAAGTTGAAGGTGAGATGCAAAGTATTCCATACAAGGCAGCAGTTGGCTCACTTATGTATGCAATGGTGGCCACAAGAGTGGATCTTGCATATGCGGTGAGTGTTGTGAGCCAACACATGTCTAAGGCTGGACCTTTGCATTGGGCAACGGTAAAGAGGATATTGAGGTACTTAAAAGGTACTAAAGACTTCAAATTATGCCTTGGTGGTAAGAACATTGATTTGCAAGGTTATTGCGATGCGGATTGGGCTGGAGATGTAAATGATAGAAGATCCACAACGGGATATGTGTTCTTTATTGGAGTGGGAGTCATTTCATGGAATTGCAAGAGACAACCTACCATTGCAAGATCAACCATGGAGGCTGAGTACATGGCAGCAAGTCATTGTGCAATGGAGGCTTGTTGGATAAGGCAACTCTTAGAAGACATTGGATTAGTGCAAACAAAAGCAACTCCAATAATGTGTGACAATCAAGGATGTCTTGCATTTGCCAAGAATCCAAAGCACCATTCAAGAACGAAGCACATTGATATTCAACATCATTTCATACGAGAGAAGATTGAAGATGGTATAATAGGTATGAAGTATTGTACTACAAAAGAGATGCTTGCTGATGTGCTTACAAAGGCATTAGTGAAGGATAGACACCACGAGTTGATAAAGGCATTAGGCTTAAAAGCCTTTTGACAATTAGAAAAGTGGGAGTGTTAAAGTTTAAGAAAGAGTTACTTGGAGTTTAACCATAGTAAGTTTCTAATAGTCAAAAGTCAACTAGGGATTAAGTGGCGGCTAGGGTCTCGACAGGCGGTTAGGTTTAAGGTCTTGACAGGCGGCTGGATTTAGGGTCTCGTTAGGCGGCTGGCTTTTAGATGAATGTAGATGAAGCCTATGTATTTTGGATGTGAACTCCACTTATAAGTAAAGGGTGTTGGAAGTGAGAGCCATCTCATTCCGCACTTCTCTTTGTGTGCAACCTTGTTGATGCTAAGTGTTGTGGCTTCTAACTTCTAATTCTTTAACAAAATTGTTGTTGAAAAATGAACAAACAGCACATATAATCTTTAAAATTCTAATAGAATTGGATTGCCTCTCTATTTATAATATATATAAAAATAAAATAAAAAAAAAAAAAAAAAAACACAGATTTGCGGTAAATGGCTCTAAAATAAGTTAAGTCTACTGACTAAAATTTAGTGCTTCTAGTTTAAGGTTCAAATTAAGTCTACCGACTACTAGATAGTATTGAGTTCTTTGATACAATATTACACCTGTGAGTTTATATATGGGAAGCAAAGCAATATGATCACTACACGAGTTTCTAAGATGGATCTAAGATGCAGAATCTTGGTAACGACTCTGAACATGACGGTGAATTTTTCAGAAAAAGCAGTAGCAGTTTTAGCTAATCCTTATGCTGCCACAACGATTCAAAGTATGACAAATCTATGTTTTCAGAATGTTGGTGCTCTACACATGTTTTCAGGTCCTTCAAAAATTGGCAATCTCGACATGTTACTGAGAAAAGGAACGCCAACATCTGCACCACCTCGCTCCAAGCTAGTCATTTCGTATGCGAGTGGTCCTTTTATATAAATCCTACATTGGCAGGCAGTTACTCGTAAACATAATTTTCATGATTATAATTTGTATAGTTTTTATTCTTATGTTTTTTATTTTGCAATAAAAATTCATACAATTCCATAAATAAATTGAAATATTGTAATTTTGAAATTTCTAATGATTAGGTTACAAAAGATATTTTCTTTTATTAGATTTTTCTACTGGATTTAATTTAACTCACTTTTTTATAAAATAGTTGGCATAATCTTTACTGAATGCAATGTGATGTTCATCTCCTTATGCTAACTCTATCTTCCAATGTAATAAATTCAAACCAATATAATAAAAAAATAAATATATTAAAGTCAAATAACAGCTTTATTTATTTTTTATCCTTTTTTTATATGAAGTAGTGAACTTCAAGTTTTAAGAAGCTTTATTATAACCGCAATTAAAAACATTTGACATTATCAATTGTTTTACGGTCACAAGTCTACCATCTCTTGACCATGGCTAAGTCTGTGCAAATCAAAATTCATGCCATGATTTTTGAATATGAAATGGATTATTATAATACACATGCAATATTGAGAGCTGATATATGAAAAAAATAAAATAAATAAATAAATAAATAGTATTAACAAATATTTCTTCAAACTAAAATGTTTAATTTCAAAATTTTCATATTCAGTTTTCTGAGCAGATTTCCATTCTTAATTTTCTGAGCAATTGCATCAAAAAATATTATATTATAGCAAAGAAAATTATTAAAAAAATAATTTTAAAATAATTAAATTTGATAATACTGAAAAAATAAAATTATCAAAAAAATCATATAACATTAAAGCATAAATAAGAACACCTTTTCTTTTAAAAATTTAATCTGTTTAACTTCAATTTATTTATAAGTTATTTATAATTTTCTTTTCACCACAAGCAATTTTATTCTTATTTATATTTTAAATATAATTTTTTTCCTATTTATATTATTATTTAAACAAAGAGGAAGAATATAATAAAAATAGGAAGAATATTATAATTTTTTATTTAAAAAAATTATATTAATAAAAAATAAATTCTAAATTTTTGCCACTAGAAATTATGTGCACAAGAAACAAAATCAGAAACATCCGAATAAATGTTAAATTTAGTCTTAAAACCATCTTAGATATTATTTTTAAAATATTTTTCATTGAATTTTGAAGTGCTATTATAATTTTTTTATCATGTCTATTTAATTTTAGAAGGATTAATTAATGATAATAGATTATTGTAACTATATTTATTATAAAGAACCTATTAATAAACTAGAAATTTTAATCTATTTGCATTAATTTTCTAAATTGAAATACTTGTTAGAAGTCATAGTTTACAGCCAATATAGAAGATCAATTTTTTCAACTCAATGTTAAGATTTATTACATGATTTTTTCATAATAGTCTTTTTGTACTATATATATATATATATATATATATATATAAATATATATATTTTTTTAGAATTCTTGGAAATTATTTTTGATCTGAAATCAAGTATATTACTATCCTTTAGACTTATACCAAATTTACAAAGTATGCAAATTATAAATTATTGGCTAGTGCTTAAACAATTTTATTCTTTTAAAAAATATTTTTTAGTTTAGTTTTGATTTTATTATTGACACTTTCTAAATTACTAATTTTTTTTGTGCTGCTTAAGTAATATTAAATATATTTATAGATTAATAAGTTTTACTGATTCATATATTTTTAATTATTCTTTATTTTATTTGATTTAAACACTATTGGTGTGTATTTGAAATTATATTTTGAAATTTTCAAATCACCTCAAAAATCAGTTGAAAAAAAATTATTATTATTATTTTCTAATAAATATTAAAAAAGATTTAGTGCAAATGTTATTTTTTCAAATGTGATTATAAATTTTAATAGATAAAAATATGAATAAATATGTAAATAACACTAAAAAGAGGATAAAATATGAAAAAAAAACTTATATAAAAATATATATTAAATAGATAATACAAAAGTATGATTTTACAACCAATTTAGATCCATCTATTCTTTTTAAATATTAATCAAATCTCTTTGTATTATGTTGCTTGTTTTTTGTATGTTTAAGTGCAAGTGAGTTTGATTGAAAATTTTATTTAAATATTTTATATATTATTGGATTATTTTTTAAACAATCCTAATAATAATATCAATTATAATTTATTATAATGCATAATTGTAAATTTGATAAAATATATTAATTACATACTTTTAAATAAATGATTGTTGATAACAAAGTAAAATTTAAAAAAATTAATATTATTTTTAGACTAATTATGATTAGCTCCCATTATTTAATTAAATTTAAGTATATATTTTAAATTATATTAATATTTGATATATTTATAGATAAATCAAAATTAAATATAAAATTAAAAGGATAATTTAGAATTTATATTAAAAAATAATTATTTTATAAATAAATTATTTATATATATATATATATATATATATATATTTTATAAGTAGATTTTTATAAATAATATATAATTTTAAAATTTTAAAGAAATAAATTTTTTCTGTTATAAAGTTCTTTAATTAAAAAAAAGAAAAATCTATCATTATTTTAAAAAATACTTGATTTCAAAAAATTAAAACTATAACTTTATACTTAAAATACATTATAAGATCAATATAAAAATTATATTCTTCAATGGTGCTATTGAGATCCTAGAAAACTCATAAAATATATATATATATATATATATATATATATATATATAAATGTATATATTTAAACTATATTTAAAATATATGGTCTTATCTAATTAAAAAATTATTTATAAATAATAAGATTTAGAATTGTAATATACTTCTAATTGTCTATTCTATCAATTATGTAACTATTTTTTTTTTAGTTTATTATAAATTTTAAATTTTAAAATACTAATTGTAATTTATTTTAATTTAAGTCAATTAAATTTATTTGGCATAATTTTTAATGATATGCTAAATTATTTATATCTTTAATCCTTTTATGGTACTAAATCAACATCTTATCTCTTCTAATTATATAACTTATTGCTTATTTTAAAAAATAAATTACTAAGCATAAAAATCTATGTTGTAAGTAGTAAATAAATAAAAGATAATAAATAAAAATTAAATTAATGTAGAATAAAAGATATATATCTTAGTTGAAATATTTGTCAAAATAGATATTAAATATTTATTTTGTTTTATTTATACTAAGAAAATTTGAAATTTTTAGTCAATTTTATTTGTCATTCATTATTTTATAAAAGACCTAAATTAAATATTGGTGATATTATTTAAGACTAATATAAAAACTATACCATTGCTTAAGATTTATTATATTCCATAGACCTATAGTATTTATTAGATATTCTTATTTTTTAAAAATTAATACTTCTTTGATGCCAAAATATATAATCAATAAATATATGACTAACGCTATAATTTTTGGAAATAACCTACAATATATGATTGTATTAATTTTTATAGATTTCTTAAAACTTTTAGAATCTTTTAGAATATTCTATAAAATTAAAAATCTACCATTATTCACTGAAGTTTCTAAGGGTCTTTTATGAACTTCTATAATCACTCAAGTTATTTTTTAGTCAAATTTTATATATATATAATCTTAAATTTTATAAATTTAATACATATTGTATCGAGTTATTAAAGTATAATAAAGAACAATTTAGATGGATATATAGATAAATATATGTATATTTAGATGGATAAATAAACATAGACATACACTTCTTATTTTAATTAAAAAGATATTTTATTTTTTTTTAAAAACCTTTTTTTTAGAACTAACATATTAAGTTAAGCTTTTGATAGATTGAGATTTTATAATATTTTATATATATATATAAATTTATAATAATTAATTATAGAAATATGATACTTTTTAATAAATAAATATTTTATATCTATTATATATAAATATAAAAAAAATAATATAAAATACTATAAAAAAATAATATAAAAAAATAATATTAAAAATTACTAATTTAATAAATATTTTTATAATATTAAATACTTTTTGTTACGGACATATACTTTGGAGGTTCACAAAACGTTCTTGAACATTCTAGAAGCTTCTTGAATTAGTGAAAGTTGGTTGAGAAGCTTCTTAGTTGGTAAAAGTTGGTTGAGAAGTTTCCTAATTAGTGGAAAGAGCTCAAGAAGCTTCCTAGTTGGTAAAAGCCTCTCGAGAAGCTTCTTAGTTTGATGGAAGCCACTTAGGAAGCGTCTTAGACATGAGTATATATAGGAGTCAAGATTAAAGAGTTCTTTAGTCTCAACAATATATCTCTTAGAGTTCTAGCTCACCTTTCTTGGTGTTGTTCGTGTACTCATCTATTTAATTCAAGTTCTTATTGTTTTCTTTTTGAAATCTTGTCCTAGTTCAAGTCTCTTGCTTTGTATTCTTCTATCTTTGATAATTTGTCAAGACTCATCTCATCTTCTATATCAGAGTTGGATCTTTTTTATTAGAGAGTGGATTATTTCTCTATTTGAAGGTATACCAATACTTTAGAGGTTGTAGATCATCTTCTTCTAAACTGATTTTTTTTTATCACAATATTAGAATTTTATCCCTCTTATAAAAGAATGGATCACCCCTCTCTTTGAAGGTCTTAAAATATTTTAGAGGTAGCAGATTACCCTCTTCTAAACTGATATTATCTTTTTATAGATTTATTTATTTTTCTCTTAGAATGATTGGAGGTCAAGATATTAGTATGATCAAATCTTTCGAGTCCAAGTTAGATGCCATTATAAGTGTTCTTACTACTTTATCTATTAGGATTATAGAGATTGAAGGGATTGTTGTAAAATCTCATAATAATGCAACATCCAAAGTGTTATAATCTAGACTGTATTCACTTCTAACTTCTACTCTTGAAGATGCAGTACTACCTATCTTATGCCAAGAAAATCCACCTATTTAATAATATAAGGAGCCTCGAGTTAGTCTTCCAAAAAAATATGATGGTATATATTCAAAGTTTTAAGGATTTCTCAACCAAATTTCATTAATAATAGTCCTACATCCTAATACTTATCCAACAAAAGAATCATGGATTGGATTGATTGGTACCTTGCTTATGCGGCAAGCATTATAATGGTTTGCTCCCTTATTTGAAAAAAGATCATCCATTTTGAGCAACTTTTAAGTTTTCATAGAAGCATTTACGGAAGTATTTGGAAAATATGACAAGACTTGTTGGGCAATAGCTAAGATCCAAGCATTACGTCAAAAGGCATGCTTTGCACTAGCCTATGTATTTGATTTTAGGTAACTAGTGTACAACATCAATTAAGATGAAGAAGCCTTAATGAACCAATTTTATTAGAGATTAAGAGATAATATGGAAGATTTTTTATTATCACTTTCGGACCCACAATTGCTCAATGAAGCTGTTGTTGTCATCCGTCTCACTTATTCTACCAATACTGCCCAGAGTAAATCTGTAAAAGGGGATTCGAACACAGGGAAAGACTATTTGTATTGAGTTAACTTGTTAGGGTCACATAACTAACTGCCTACTGAACATTAGAGTCCAATGCACACGTACACGCTTTTCTCTAAAATATTGCTGTCCACTCTACTGGTTCTGCTATTCCGCAACTAAAGATACTTCGTGACACAATCGTCCACCAATACTCCTACTGTAATCTTCTGTCTTCTTCCGAATTCATAACAATAATTGGCAATGTCACACCATTTCCACAAACTGCATACACTCGCTTCTTTTTCCAATCACGGGAAATAATTCCTCACCTACAACATCTCTCGAAACAAATTGTTACTCCAATATTCTCCACCGCTGAACTCTCACAATGAATACGGCATGACACTCACATCCACAACCGAATTTCATTGATACAGCCAGTCTTCAACCTCCAATTCACCGCAAAGAACTTCACATAACAAATAATCATAATTTTTTATTCATCCACATATATATAAATTTCTATTTTATTACTGTACTTCATCGTTGACATGGTATAACCCTTTGGAATAGAATTCGGATCCTCCGCTACAGTCTAACAAAAGAAAAGAGAGAGAGGTAGCACCAAGCTTACCCCGGCTCAGGACTATCATAGTCTGGCCCTTACTGCTATTGTCCGAATCAATTTATACTTATCCCAATCGTTATTAACCGCTTTACAACCGACAATAACCACTTTTTTTAACTCCCTTATCCATGTTGCCTTCTAAACTGGCCATTTTTCGGCTTCCTGCCTACTCTTAACCCTACAAACTATATATTGTAAATCCTAAAATTCCTACCCATTCTACATAGTTCCACTCCTAACTGTGCAGCGTCCTCGCAAACACAAAATCGGTAAAACTTGTTATGAGGCTGGCTCCTGAGATTAGGATACTCCTAGATTTGTAGGAGGTTCCTCTGCGTCTGGCTCTAACGGCACGTCTTCATCCTCCTCTGATAAATCCACATGATTAATCTTCAACTGCGCCAATAAATCTTCATTATCCTCTCCCAATTCCCGAACTTGAGCCTCCAATTGTAGAATTCTGGCATCCTTCACCTCTAATTGGTGCCCTTGTCGCTTCACCTTCTCCTCCAGCTCACTAATATCCAAAACTGGGGAAGCAGATTCCTGTGGCCGAATGACATTGGCCAAATCGCCCTCCAATTTTCCTACTTCACTTTTCAAGGTACCAATTTCTGTCTGCAGTTTCTCCGTTCTAATTTGGTATTGGTCTCCCAATTCCACCTTTTTTTATTCCAATTTCACTACTTTATCACATTCTGCCTGCAATTGATACTTCAACGCTTCCCGTTCCAAATCCCATATCCTGCAATTCTCTATTAATTCTTACTTTTGACCGTTCAAGATTCTTTGTATGCGATCTTTTTCATTTGTCCAATTTTTCTTTTCCTCCACTACTTTCTGCTCCAATGCCACCTTGGACTCCATCTTTGCCCTAATCACGTGCCCTTGTTCTACAATTTGGCGACCTTTCTTTAGTATCTCTTTCCGGCTAGACTCCAATTATTATCTTAGATTCCCTTCTAGCTAACTCACGATAAGCTGCAATTGAAAAATTTGTCCCAATATTACTTCCGTGAGGTTCCATTCTACCAGTACCCCGGTGTTCAGAATTGGAGCCTCAACCACCCTCTCTAACACTGCACAAATTGAAGCCTGCTTTGGTGTAGTCTCTGGGATAACCTCCCGTTCCCGCGATCTACTGGATTTTCCAATTTCGTGCACCACTATCCCTGGGCTAACTGGTAAACTCCGCATACCCTGTTGCGGCATTGGGGAAGGCACGCTCTTCTCCCCTGCTGGTTGACTTAACGTGTGCACAATCACGAAGTGTACATAGTTAGAGCATAGCAACGAAGCGAATTTACCCATTTTTTGCTTGGTCCCTATTTCTGCATGGATACGGGTTGCTACAAAGGCTGCCCAATTAAAGACCATGCCTTCCAATGTTCCAATCGCATCAAACAACAAGCGCTTGGACATATACGTGGTATGCCGGTTCAAGCCTAGCCACTTCTGAATGAACCGCATCCACTCCGCAAGCTCTGGAGTAAGTGCCTCTGCCACTTTCCAGCCTTCATTTTTCTCAAAGGACGCCATGTCCCCTTTGAAGTAACTTCCCGGTCTAAAGTCACTGGACACTTCGACGCCTACCGCTAATTCACCTATCGGCAAATATAATATCTTCTGTAAGGTACTCTCATCGATCCCAATTATTCTCCCTTTTACTACACTTAAACCATCCTCTAGGTCGTAATTTCCTATGTACTCTACAACTAATTTGACATCAATTGGAGGCAAATTATCCGATCCTCGCAAAAACATGTACATCTGTGCATTTCTGAAATCTCTTTGTCTTTGACAGAACTAATAGATTTCCAACTTAATGGGCTCCATGTTGGTGACCACTACTAAGGACCGCAATTGCAAATTACTCTTGCTTTGCACGTTTCGAACATTCTCCTCTCTGTCCGCAGCTCTCTTCGACTTCTCCATCGACATTATATAATGCTGACTACGTACTCTTCGCTCGGACTAATCGTTACTCTCTGACTGCAGAGAACTCTACACTCCAATAAGCATACACTCGGATAACCAAACTCAAAACAGAATGCTATTCAAAACTCCCATTAAGTGCCCCGTTCCTAACCTTTTACTCGGGGTCTAAAGCAACAATCCTTAATCCAGTGTACTAGATTGTCACTTCCGATTTGCATGATTAGTCTGTATTAGGACCCAAAACTGACCATCAGTCATCTTTCTAGCCATCATGCACCTTCATTAAAGGTAAGCTATCATGAACAAGTACACTCTCTTCCCTCCAATTTGAATATCTGTCCCGGGTTTACGTAAAATAAAGACGTAAACGGTTACCGTTAACTCGGGTGGTAGATTGAGTACCCATAAAATCTTCCAATTGAACTGAATCATTAGAAAAGGCTTCAATTATTCGATAAGGTCCATGCCAACGGACTTGGAATTTTTCCGAAAAATGGTGAAAGGGACTATCATAAAAAAACACCAGATCATTGGACATAAATGATTTAGGACGTAATTTACTATCATAATAACTCTTCCGGTGGCGCTGTGTAGCTTCCATAGTTAAAAGAGCTGTAGCCCTAACTTCATCCAATTTTTCCAATTGTGCTAACCCATGGTGGAGGGATTCTTTGTCACCGAGATGTTCATCCAATGCAATTCGTAAACTCTGAACTTCCAATTCAATTGGTAATATTGTCTCTTGCCCGTACACCAATTGGAATGGTATGGAATTGGTAGTCACTTTATACATAGTACGATATGTCCACAAGGCTGCAAACAATTTTGTATCCCAGTCCGTTCCCACATCAGATACTGTTTTCATTAAAATTTTACACAATATACCGTTGGTCTTTTCAGTTTGCCCATTGGCCCGAGGATGATATGGGATTGTCTTCCGATGCTTGATTTCGTATTTATCTGTCAAAGCCGCAATTGTAGAATTAATTAAATGGGTTCCATGATCACTAACCAATTCTTTGAGACACCCAAATCGAGTGATAATGTTCTCATATAAAAACGTGGCTACGGTATCAAAATTATCAGTTTTTGTTGCCATTGCCTCCGTCCATTTTGTCACGTAATCCGTCGCTACCAAAATATATCTTTTCTATCCATTACGCGAGGCTGGTGCGATTGGTCCAACAAAATCAATATCCCATTTTTCAAACAGTGCTTGTGCTAAAATTGGTACCAACGGCATGGCAGAAGTTTCTTTAGGTCTACCAATACGCTGATAAGGATCACAACGTTGGACTTATTGATGTGACGTATTGACGTATTGATGTGACGTATTGACGTATCTGAGAACATTGTTGGCCACCAATATCTCGCCATTAAAGCTTTGTAGGCAGTGCTGTCACCGGCAAAATGTCCTCCACAATTATCCGAATGATATCCTTCCAATATAGTACGTACTTCACTTTGAAAAATACAACGGCATAGAATTCCGTCTCTCCCTTGCTTATACAAAGCGTCTCCAATCATCGTATACGGAGCACTTTTCAAAATCAAGCGTTTCTTAAGTTTCTCACTATATGTAGGTGGAAATGTCTGAAATGTTAGATATTGGATCAATTCACTATATTTTGAGGTGATCACGTCGACGGCAAATAATTCCGCATCAGAAAGTGCATCATTGATAGGTTCATTACCAAATATATTGGACAATCGAGATAAATGATCTGCATTGGCATATTTTTTTCCTGATCGAATATTAATAGTAAAATTAAATTCTTGAAGGAATAACACCCACCGAGTGATGCGTCCACTCAATTGAGATTTATTAATCATATACTTAAGAGCATCATGATCGACATGAAATACAAATGGATAACCAAGCAAATAATGCCAAAATTTTTGGACAGAATAGATCATGCCCAAGGCTTCTCATTCAGTCGTAGTATAATTTCGTTACGCAGCTACGAATTGTCGACTAGCATAATAGATGTGATGATCCAAACCCTTTTCATCTTTTTGGCTCAATACGGATCCAATAGCAACATTCGAGGCATCAACATAAACATGAAAGGGTTTTGCCCAACAAGGTGCAACAAGTCCTGGTGCTGACACCAATTTTCATTTTAACTCCTCAAACGCAACTGTACATTCCTCAGTCCAAATTAGACTAGATCCATCCAGTGGCGGTTTCTTTAAGAGATTTGTTAACGGTTGACATATTTCTACAAATAAATGAATGAATCGCCTATAATAGCTGACATGGCCAACAAAATCCCGAACACTAGACACTATTTCTGGCTTTGATAAAGCCAATATATGAGTAACTTTATCTGGGTTAGTAGCGATACCAGCCATGGAAATAATATGTCCCAAAAGCTTTTCCGATGGTATGCCAAATTGACACTTCTCAGAATTCAAAGATATTCCATATTTATCACATTAGTCCAAATAGTTACCAAGACGTTCCAAATGATTCGCTGTTGTACTGAATGTGCAAAAATCATCCAAAAATATTTCCATCGACAATCGTAAATAATCCTGAAATGCTTGTATCATTATCCTTTGAAATGTGGTCGGGGCATTACATAACCCAAATGGCATCACTTTATAAGCAAATGTGCCCCAATCTGTAATAAAAATAGTCTTCAACTGGTCCTCTTCTGTAATTTTTATTTGATTATAACCCGAGAATCCGTCTAAAAAGGAATAACATTTATGCCCAGCTACTGCGTCCAGTATACTATCTGTAAAAGGTAAAGGAAAGTAATCTTTCTTGGTAGCCGCGTTTAATTTACGAAAGTCCTGACAGATACGGATTTTTCCATTTTTCTTCGGTACTATCACAATTGGTGAAATCCATTCACTATACAGGACTAGATATATGAAGTCCACGTTCAATAGTTTATCTACTTCCTCTTTGACCATGAGAGAATATTTTGGATTAAAACGGTGTTGTCTTTGACGAACTGGTGCAGCATCTTCTTCTAAGGTAATTAGATGCTCACAAACTTTGGCAGGAATACCTTTTAAATCCGCATACGACCAAACAAAAGCAGATTTATGGTTTAGAAAGAATTCTTTCCAATTTCTTAGCTCTATACCCGTAATACCGGTGTATACTTTGATAATCTATGATGTTTTATTGAAATCCAAGTTAATGGATTGGCACACAGGTTCTTCATTAATCCCTGGATTGATTTGCCCCTCCTGCTCTGAACCCTTCAGATGGGCCGGCAAATTGGACTTACCCAATTCTGATTCCAATGTATCAACTTCATTTATCGCACAATTATTCATCTAGTCCGCGATGACATCGTCAAAATTTACTGCATCCTCTTGATCTAAAAAATATTCCCCTGGACCTCCATACTGGTGTAACACGCCTAGGTTCCGCATGTGAGTTGGATCCTTATCAACTTGTATCGTATTATTAACTTTGTCATACTCTGCCTCAGATTGGCCCTCATTTTGAGATGTTGCTTCTGTGCCCCTAATTTGCGACTCCCCATGATATTAAACAGGGTATATCTATAAAACAATCTTGTCATTATCCTCTTCAATAGTTAACATTCCACGGCTCCAATCGTTCCTAGCTTTGGCCTGATATAGCCACGGCCAACCCAATAATATTGGATATGATAGAATGGAACTCTGTGATCAAAAAATAATATAATCAATTTCATATGTAATTGCCGCAATTACAGTATCAATACTGCATAAGATACCCATTGGTTTTATCCTACTATGATCTTCCATTCTCAATACCAATGTCGTGGGTACTAATTGTTTTAAATCCAACTCCTCCATTGTATCGGCATTCATTAAGTTCACACTAGAGCCACCATTCACTTGAACTCCAGGAATGAGAACACCATCAATTGATACATCGATAGTTGGTGCTCTCGGATCGGGATTCAAACTAACCTCATGAATTTCTTTATTACGAACTCTACGTCGTATTAACGAGGAATTCAATGTAGAACGGCATTCAGATGCAACTGCTAACAATTGCTTCATGATAATAGAAGGTTTAAAAACATCCAAATCTTTCATAATATCATATGGTTTCATATTGGCAATGATTCCCAATGGCCTCTTCTTTTTCATGGATTTTAATTTGATCCCTTGAGATAATTTTCTTACAGAGTTCGGAACTAAAACTGCTGCATGGACTTTGTCGTAATTCTTGTCCATAAGAGGATCTTTTAATGGATAAGATGGCTCCCGGATCTTCGCAAATATTGGTACTGGTTTCGATTGAACCATTATCTCAGGGCTAAGATTATTCTCGAGTTGCATAGATGAATTGGATTCCCGCATTGGTAATTCCTTTGATACTAGTGTTAAATTTGAATTATCATTCAATGATTGACATTGGTCCGCTGCAACTGGTACTTCCAATTGTTGAATTGGATCTTTCCCCTTTTGTTGGGCTCGAGTAAGTACTGCACAGATGCATTCCACCCGATTTACCGGAGAATCTTATGGTACTCGAATATTGTCTTCCATCTTACTTTGTAGCTGAATATGCTGATCTCGGTTATTAACATTAAACGGAGCATTGCACAGCTGGTAAGTATGTCCAGATTGCTTATAATTTCTACATACTGGAGCATAATCATCACTGGCTCTAGGATTGGGACATTCATTAGCATAATGTCCTAGCTGCCTGCAACAATAGTATCGAAGCAGTCTTCTTCCTCCTCCATCTGGTATATAGGGCGTCTCAACTGGTATATATCGGCTAGGCTTGTTCCAGATTTGATGGGTAAAGGATCCCGGTCGACCAGTTGATATTGTAGGATCTGAAATTGGGTTCTGAATAGGGGGATATTGGAGTTGTCCTTGCTGATTTTGTCCAAAACCTTGGGAATTGGGATCACCTTCTTGATTATACTCAAAATTTTGAAAATTATAGAAATTTCTATTTTGTTTAATAGGACGATTTCCGTTCCAGCCAAACCTATTTCCACTCTGAACTTGATTAACATCCCACGAAGTTGGTTGAATCATAATTTGATTGCCTAACTGATGTTGCCTTCTTAAATTCCAACAATTTGTGGTTACATGCTTACCTCCACAAAAGGTACATTGCACCGTCATTTGGGGTGGCGAAGGGCACTCCGTTACTAAATGGCCTTGCCCCTTACAATTACTGCACCAAATATTGGAGCGTATATTAGTCGGTTTATGCCTCTTTTCCTTATCCTTTGCCAGATTAATAGCCAACTCGTCCATCTTCTTTGTCAAAGTTAACAACAAAGTCTCATTTGGATCCTTTGATACTAGTTCATTAGAGAACTCTTTTATAGATATTGGTTTTTGATATGGGGAGTATGGGACTGCAGTTGTTGGTGGTACAGCCTGCAACGGAACAGCATTCACTATCCCTTGCGAATTAACACTAAGATTTGCACCGTAGTCAATTATCCTTGGATAACTGTTCACTGTTTCATTCCAGGTTGGTATTTGATACCCTCCTTGAGAAGAAATCAGTGTCATTCCTGTCGTTAAGAATTGGTCATAATGACATTCCTCCCATACCTTAGCTCGGTCAAGTGAGGCAGCCACAGTTGCGGGTTGGACCTCTTTTACAAACAACTTCAATTCTGGTGGGTATAGTCCGTTAATCAATATGGACATAACAAATGAGTCCGGCATTTGGTTATTTGGCAATTTTCAAAGGATATCTGCTACTCGGCCATAATGTGATTGCACCGCTTCTCACAGTACCATTTTGCTATTCATTAATCTTTCTCTAAGTTGTTCTTCAAATCCTATTGGTCAAAAATGAGTCAAAAATGTATTTTTCAATGCCTCCCAATTAGGAAATTGTCCCACGGATTAGCGATTATACCGTTCAAATGCCATATCTTTCAAGGTTGTTGGCAGCCATCTTAACCAAATATCTTCAGTTCTACCATTATTGACTATACATGCGGTCAGGAATTGAGACAAGTGTTGTTCTGGGTCGGCTCTTGGCAGACCCCTAAAGGTAGGTAATGGGGCTACGCTAGTTGTGCGATCATCCATCGCACCCATGTGTATTGCAATTGGTACTGCTGGACCTCCCACCGCCATTGAAGGTTACAATGTTTTACTTGCTTCCTGGTTAAAATAAATGCTGCCTCCCTCAATTATCTTTTTTGGAGTTCTAGGCCTCCGCTCTTTGGTATTATTATCTGCGAATAACTTTATCGATTGAAGTTGAGGTGAAAACGACGGATTTTGGAATACACTGAATTGGTCCTTACTTACAAGCGATACATTCCTTAGTGAAGAACTAGCCTTGCTAGAATCGGCTATATCCACTATTGGGAACGTACCTAATGGAGTATCCAATTCTTCTGTGCTCCGTTCTCTTTCCGCTAATGGACTCAACTGATACACTGGGCTATTTGCGGAGTTATCCGCGAGTGCTTGTGGTAACTTCTTTAACGATATATATGTCTAAAATATTAAAGATTTTTCATGTTCTTGGTATGCTCGGATATGCCGACAGGCATGCAACCACGGTTTAATCCAACTCTGCCGACGCTTTCTTTTTAGCTTCCGTTCTTGCTCGTCCCGCAACAAATTTCTTACTTGTACTCTCTCTTGTGTTCCTTTCGATTGACATATTTTTCTCAGAGCAATGTTCTCATTCTTATTAACCATAATCTTTCATCATCTATTATTGACATTGCTTTCTATCACTATTGTAACTACTTATTCAGCAGTTAATTCCTAATACTCAATACTATTGTCAATCCCCGGCAACGGTGCCAAAATGTTGTTGTCGTCCGTCTCACTTACTCTACCAATACTGCCCAGAGTAAATCTGTAAAGGGGGATTCGAACACAGGGAAAGACTATTTGTATTAAGTTAACTTGTTAGGGTCACATAACTAACTACCTACTGAACATTAGAGTCCAATGCACACGTACACGCTTTTCTCTAAAATATTGCTCTCCACTCTACTGGTTTATTTCAATGTCGACAAGATCAATATTCATAGGCTTCAATAAAATAATCTGTAATCCGACATATCCTTGCTATATTGACAAGGATTTCAAATTTATGCTCAAAAATAGGGGATATGCAATTTGATGTATTACAATTTAAACCTCTTAGTCTATAAGAAAAGAAGTATTGGATAGAAGAAGGTCTATGCTTGTATTGTGGCAAAGAAGGTGACAAAGTTGGCAATTGTCCAAAGAAATAAAATCAACATATTACTAAAATTAAAAGTTCAATTATTTAAGAAAATGATAATGCTCAAGCACAATAGGGACCGTGCGATTGGACAATCTAATATTACAAAATTATTCAAGTTCCTCTCTTTCTGCTCAATTTGCTTATCATTTTACAATCTTTTTTTATTTTGGCCCTCAAAAGCTTCCGACAACCGCTTTATTAGATTCAAAGGCATTTGCTTGTTTTATAGATGAGACATTCACTAAGCTTCACAAAATTCTTCTAGTACAAAAATCCAAACCTATTCATGTAGAAGTAATAGATAGATGAACCTTATCCTTTGATAGTGTCATCTATGAAATCACGCTTATAGAAGTGTCGTTCAAAGATCATAGAAGCCAGATTGTATTCAATGTTATTAAGACTCCTTCAAATCTTATTATTCTTGAGCTGTCTTGGTTGGAAAAGCATAATCCATCTATAAATTGGAGGTTGCAAAGAATAACATCTTTAATAGAGATTTTTGCAAAAACAATTCATAAAAAGCCACAAATTGATAAATTTTTATTTGTTGGAGTAAGAAATTTTATAAAATCAACTAAAGAAAGTACATTGTTTGTTATTTATATAATTCTAATTAAAAAAGATATGACTTCATTGATAAGTATTCCAAAGTAGTATAACAAATTTCAAGATGTTTTTAAGAAGAAGAATGCTAATATATTGCCAGAGCACCAACTATATGATTGTGCTATAAATCTATAGAAAGGAATTGTCATCAACATAAGATTTACTTCAATAACTATCTAATTAATATAGATTAATAGAAATAGGTAAAATAAATAAATTTGATAATATCTTAGAAAAAAGTTTTCTAAAAGCTTCATAAACGTGGAATCATCTTTATATATGTCTATAGGTAATTGATAGGTTAAAAATATGGTCAACAAGCTAGCCACATGTCACACATATTGGTAGCTTATGGAACAAGCTAGCCATGTATTGCACATGTTGGTAGCTTATGAAACAAGCCAAGTATGTGGCACACACGTGGAAAACTTGTCTTACAAGATTGACACGTATCTTACAAGTTTGACACGTGTTTTATAAATTAGACACATGTAGGAGGTCCTATAGAATACCGCCACATAATTCTTAGATAGATAGTATAAATAGAGACAAGAGTGAAGCCTTCTTCATTCTTATCAACTCCTTTCTTACTTCTAGTCTAGTTCAAGAGTCTCATGTATTTTTTAATCTTTGACAATAGTCATTCCAATTTCTTCTTAAATATACATATTTCTTTATTTCTATCTTGTTATTTTCCTTTAATATAGTTTTTACCAACTTATGCATCTATTTTAGTTCATGTCCTTAACAGATTAATAAGAGTGAAGTTATAATATCAGAGCTTTGTCTCTTCTTGATTAAGAGTGGATTATCCCTTTTTTCTTGATAAGACATAAGCATATTAGAAGTTGTGGATTATCCACTTCTAAACTGATATTATTCCTAGATTTTTTTTTTTTGTTATTGAGTATTTTATTTTGTAATGAGAGTGGATACCTTTTTTGTTTTCTATTGTGGTATCAAGACAAAGCTTGTTAAAATGAAGAGTGCAGTGGTACAAATGCAAGAATAAATGAGAAAATTAATGCTAGTAATATATCAACTCAATGCACCACTACAAGGAGCAACAAGAATAGTAGAAAGTAAAGATATAGAGATGATTTGAGCTACTTCATGCCATACCATTTCACCTACAATTGAACACCATTCAAGCATCAAAGAACCAAAAATTAATTTGCCAAAGAAGTTTGATGGCACCAAATCTAAATTTTGAGGATTCATCAATCAAATATAATTGGTGATTGAACTTCAATTCCAAAGTTATCTAATCCAGGGATCACAAGTCAGGTTTATTAGAACACTACTGTTAGATTCTACTTTATCATAATTTTTGTCCTTTTTTAAATGATATGATCTAATATTAGATAATTTGGAGGTATTTTTAGTGCAGTTTTGATCTATGTATAGAGAACATGATATAATTTGTATTGCAACCAATGAGATTTGTATCTTACAACAAGATAATCGATCAGTGATATCATATGCTTCACAATTTTGACAATTAGCAATTAACACCAAGTGGAATGATGTTGCGCTTATTAGCCAATTTTTCTATAAATTATAATATGAGGTAAAAAAATTAATTTTTTTAACTTATCCGATCCTCAGACATTGAGTCAAGCAATTGATTTTGTTGTGAAGTGTGACAATTGGCTTTTTGAATTTTGATCGGAGAGCCATACAAGGAAGTCCCAATGTTATTACAATACAATGGCAACATCAACGTCTTCTCAATACATACATTCAAAAGTAGAAGACATGTAAATCGATGCGATATGTTTCAAATCTCTTATTGAATAAGAAAAGATTCATTGTCGTCAAGAAGGATTGTGTTTATATTATGGAGAACCTAATCATACTATTCAACATTATTCAAAGAAATGACTCAACTACAAGATGAGGAGTACGGTTTTCAAAGAAGACAATATGTCAGAAAATGGGTTTGTCCAATTATAATAGGGACCATTCAGTTGGAATCTTGTACAACTTCTAGTAAAGATTTTATATTTTCCTCAAAACTCCCTCTTTGTTTTATAATAGATATTTATTTGGGACCTAAAAATCACAAAGCCTCTGCTTTACTAGATTCAAGAGCCTCAACATGTTTTTTAGATAAAGAATATATTAAAAGCGGTAGAATACCTTTAATACAAAAAACTAAACGTGTACATGTAAAAGTCATAGATGGTCACCTATTATCTTTCGGAAATGTTATTCATGAAATCCTTCCAATAAATATAATAATAGATGGTCATAATAGTTATGTAATCTTTAATATAATTAAATCTCCCTCTAATCCAATCATTTTAGATTTATCATGGCTAGAAAAGTATAATCCTCAAATAGATTGGATTTCTCGTAGACTTGATTTTTTTCAAAGCATTAATAAGAGTCTTGTAAATCAAGTAACAAATCATAAGCCTAGTATAGTAAAACCTGTACTTATAGATACAAAAGCGTTTATAAATGAAGCAAAAGAAAGATCATCTTTTTTTATTTACGCTACATCTATTTTTGATGGTGGAAGGACTTTAAATGGCATTCCAAGCCAATATCAAGATTATTAAGATATTTTTGAGAAGAAGAATATAGACATTCTTCTAGAGCATCATCCATATGATTGCTCAATTGATCTCAAAGAGGAAACTCAGCCTCCATTTGGACCAATCTACAGTCTATTCCACAATAAATTGGCTGAACTCAAGAAATATATTGATAAGAACTTGGCCAAGAATTTCATATGCCATTCAAAATTCCCAATAAGAGCTCCTATCTTATTTGTAAAATAAAAAGATAGGTCACTATGGATGTGTGTAGATTATTGAGGGCTCAACAAGATTACCATCAAGAATAGGTACCCTCTATCTTTGATATCTGGACTTTTTGATTAATTGAATCAAGCCAAGATCTATATAAAAATATATCTAAGAAGAACATACAATCTAGTGCACATCAAAGAAGGTGATGAATGAAAGACTGTATTTCAATCACGATATAGACATTTTGAACATAATGTCATGTCTTTTAGACTTATAAATGCACTAGCTGCTTTTCAACATCTTATGAATGATGTTTTTTTGTGAATTTCTTGATGATTTTATTATTTACTATTTAGATGATATTTTGATCTATTCTAAGAACACAGAAGAATATGAACTTCATATTTGTTATGAATTACAAAAACTTAAAGATGCATGGCTATATACCAAGATAAAAAAAGTGTGTATTTTATATTATTCAAGTTGACTTCTTAGGATACATCATCTTGAATGATGGTCTGAAGATGGATCCTAAGAAAGTTTAGATAGTCATAGATTGAAAGATTCCAAAAATAGTAAAAGATGTGCAATATTTTTTAAGATTTGCCAATTATTATCGAATTTTCATCAAGAATTTTTTTCAAGTTGCAGCACCATTGACATGCTTAACTTGTAAAGACAAACTTGAGTGGAGTAAAGAAACAGAAGCATCGTTCAAGGTTTTAAAGATAGTTTTTATTTCTGCACTAATCTTGTATCACATTGACTTTTCCAAGCCATTTTTTTATGGAAACAAATGCCTTAGACTTTGTGTTGAAGGCAGTATTGTCACAAATAGGAGAAGATGACAAACTCCACCTAGTAGCTTTCTATTCCAAAAAATTTTTAGCAACAAAGATCAATTATAAAATCCATGATAAAAAACTTCTTACAATTATGGATTCTTTTCAAGAATGGCATCATTATCTAGAAGGCACTTCTAATCCAATCATCGTATATATGGATTACAAGAACCTTGAGTATTTCATGTCTGTGCACATTTTGAATTGTTGCCAAGCTTATTGGAGCATGTCTTTGTCAAGATTTGAGTTTATTATCACTTATTCGCCAAGAAAATAATAAGGTTTGTCGGATGCCCTTTCTTGACGTTCTTACCTTATACCAAGAAAAGGAGATTTAGCTTTTGATCAATAAAAAACAATCATCTTAAAGCCAAAGCAATTTCATCTTCGAGCAATGAAATCAATATTAATTATTGATTCCACTTTTGTCAAGCAAATCCAATCCAATATGTCTTTAGAACTTCTTATCCATGAAATTAAGTATAATTCATCTGAGTCTTATGATACTTCTAAGTTTGAATTCAAGAATGATTTGCTCTATTTTAAAAGATACCTATATATTCCAGAAGATGCAGCACGATTATGTGCTCTAGAAGCTTCTCACAACCTCCCTACGATAATATATTTTGGATATAATAAGATTTTGGAGCTAATATTGAGAGATTTTTACTGGCCTCAGATGTGAAAGGCTGTTAAAGAGTTTGTATAGTTGAGTGATGTTTGTTTAAGATCAAAAACTCCTTGTCATCAATCTTTCAGACTTCTCCAACCATTACTTGTATCAAAATAATCTTGGTCTTCTGTTTCTATGGATATTATCACGGATCTTTCAAAGTCAAATTCATATGACTCTATATTCATCATTGTAGATCATTTTACCAAGATGGTACATTTTGTATCATGTACAAAATCTATTACAAGTGAAGAAATAGCTAAACTCTTCCTCGATAATATCTATTACTATCATGGACTACCAAGGGATATTATATCAATTTATATCAAGATTTTGGAGGACTTGTTTTTAAATATTGAAGGTGGATATAAAATTATCCTTAGCTTTCCACCCTCAAACTGATCGACAAACGGAATGAGTAAATCAAGTTTTGGAGTAATATTTGAGATGTACCATCAACTACCATCAAGATGATTGGACAACTCTTTAACCATTGGTAGAGTTTATTTATAATAATTTGGTACATTCTTCTACTCAATAAACTCCATTCTTTGTAAATTATAATTATCATCCATAACTTGATACTTTTGACTTTTTAAGAACTGATAATCTTGCGACAAAAGATTTGGCGAATCGTTTGTCAGAGCTACATGCAACAATGAAGGCACAACTAAAAAAAGCTCAAGAATGACAAAAAATCAATGCAGATGTCTATCGCAAGGAACAACCTCAATTCTATATGGACAATAAGATATGATTACTTCATCATAATATCAAGACTATCCATCCTTGCGACAAGTTAGATTATCGTAGGCTTAGATCTTTTTTGATTTATAAACAAATCAATCCAACTGCTTAATGATTATGCCTACCAAAATCTATGAAGATCTATCTTGTATTCCACATGTCACTATTCAAGCCATACAAGACAATAGATATACAAGAAAGAAGACAAATGCCATCGCCTCCTATAGAAATAAACAACAATGAAGAATTTGAGGTTGAAGAGATTTTAGATTCAAGGCGACACCAAAATCGACTGGAATATCTTGTGTATTGGCGTGGATACGATATTAGTAAACGCACATAGGAGCCATACAAGATTCTAGCAAATGCATCAACAAAAGTCAATACATTTTATTGACGACATTTGTCAAAACTAAGATAAAAAGTCAAAAAAATCTTTGCTATAAAGCAAAGCAAGTTCTATAGAGGTTTCATTCTATTTTGTATCATTGTTTGCTATTTCCTTGGATTTGTTCATGTTAAAGATATAGAGGATCAACAACCAGTGAATTCAACTCAAGAGCCATCGTTTGCTGATTTATTAGATGAGATATTATGACTATCACAACCTTCAAGACGACAAAATAGAGATGAAGACCTTGAAGAATAACATGTCTTTCTTTAGATTGATGGCAAAATACAATGTGTTTGATATCACGACCTTGGAAGAGACTCTTGATGCTTGGTGATACTTTTAGAGGTAGGAATTACTCCTGATGGTGTTCCGAATGTTTTCTTTGAAAGAAATTATGAAGGCTTCAACAATGATCAAATAATAGGGTGGTCCTCTCGCCCTGATATGGGATACTATTGATTATTGAAAGGACCTATCAACTACCTTCAAAGAGAACAAAGATTAGAGTACGAGGCAAGCATAATTCAATATATCATAGACTTCTTCAATATATAATCACCGCTCCTCATGGAACTCGTTTCTAGAAGGGGGGATAATATCACAGACATAAGATTTATTCTAATAACTATCCAATTAATATAAATTAATAGAAGTAGGTAAAATAAATTAATTTATTAATATCTTAGAAAGAAGCTTCCTAAAAGCTTTATAGACATGGAATCACCTTAATACATGTCTATAGATGATTGGTAGGTTAAAAACTTGGTCAACAAGCTAGCTACATATCATACATATTGATAGCTTATAGAACAAGCTAGCCATGTGTCGCACATGTTAGTAGCTTGCGGAACAAGCCAAGTACATGGCGCATATGTAGGAAACTTGTCTTACAAGTTTGATAAGTGTCTTGCAAATTAAACACGTGTAGGAGGTCCTATAGAATACCGCCATGTAGTTCTTAGATAGATAGTGTAAATAGAAACAAGAGTGAAGCCTTCTTCACTCTTATTAATTCCTTTCTTGCTTCTAATGTAGTTTAAGAGTCTCATGTATTTTCTAATCTTTGACAATAGTCATTCTAGTTTCTTCTTAAATATACATACATCTTTATTTTCCTTTGATATAGTTTTTACTAACTTATGCATCTATTTTAGTTTGTATCCTTGACACAACCACCTTTTGGCCTAATCTATAATCTTTTTCAAAATGAGCTTTCAATATTAAAAGATTATATTGATGAAAATTTTACAAACAACTTCATTAAGTATTCAAAGTTTCCAACAGGTGCTCCTATATTTTTTGTGAAGAAGAAGGATGGTTCCTTACGTATGTCCATTGATTATCAAGGATTAAATAAGATAATAGTGATAATTATTATCCACTATCGTTAATCTCAAAACTTTTGGAATAATTTGGTGTCAAGGACATGAACTAGAAAGAGATGCATAATCTAATAGAAACTGTATTAAAGTAAAAGTCACAAAATGGAATTAAGAAAGTATGTATATTCAAAGAAAACTAGAATGGCTATTGCCAAAGACTAGAAACATAAAGACTCTTGAAACTAGACTAGAACCAGGGAAGGAGTTGACAAGAGTGAAGAGGGCTTCACTCTTGCCTCTATAAATATTATCTAACTAAGAGCTACGTGGCGGTATTCTGTAGGACCTCATACGCGTGTCAAATTTGCAAGACATGTGTCTAACTTGCACGACAAGTTTCTCACATGTGCGCCACGTATTTGGCTTGTTTCACAAGCTACCAACATGTGTGACACATGGCTAGCTTATTCTACAAGCTACCAAAATGTGCGCCATGTGGCTACCTTGTTGACCAAGTTTCTAACCTAACAATCACCTATAGACATGTATAAAGGTGATTTTGCATCTATGAAGCTTCTAGAAAGCTTCTCTATCAGATATTATCAAATCAACTTATTTTATCTATTCTATTGGTCTATTATTATTTAGATAATTTATTGGAATAAATCTTATGTCCATGACATTATCCCCCCTTCTAGGGACGAGTTCCACAAGGAGCGGTGATTACATGTTGAGAAAGTCCAAAATATGTCGAATTGTGCTTGTCACATACTCTGATCTTTGTTCCCTTCAAAGGTAGTTGATAGGTCCTTTCAGCCATCGATAATGTCTCATACTAGGGCGAGAGGACCACCCTATTATTTGATCATTGTTGAGGCCTTCATAACTTCCTTCAAAAAAACATTAAGAACACCATCAGGAGTAGCTCCTACCTCTAATAGTATCACCAAACATCGGGAGTCTCTTCCAAGGTCGTGATACCAAACACGATGTATTTTGCCATCAATCCAAGGAAGGACATATTGTTCTTGAGGGTCTTCATCTCTATTTTGTCGTCTTGAAGGTTATGATAGTCGTAATGTCTCGTCCGGTAAATCACCAAATGATGGCTCTTGAGCTAAATTCGCTGGTTGTTGATCCTCCATCTCTTTAGCACAAACAAAATCTAATGACAAATAATGATACAAGGTAGGATGAAACCTCTTTAGAACCTGCCTTGCTTTATAGCAAAGATTTTCTTGAATATTTATCTCAGTTTTGATGGATGTCGTCGATGAAATGCATTAATTTTTATTGATATATTTGTTAGATTCTTTGATGGCTTCTATGTGCATTCACTAATATCATATCCGCGCCAATGCACAAGATATTCCAATCAATTTTGGGGCTGCTTTGAATCCAAAATCTCTTCAACCTCAAATTCTTCATTATTGTCCACTTCTACAAGAGGCGGTGGTATTTGTCTTCTTCCTTGTATGTCCACTGTCTTGTATGGCTCAAGTAATGACACGTGGAATACAGGAAGGATCTTCATAGACTCCGGTGTCCTGGTGAGAGTCTTAGCCCTAAGAAACACTGGGTCTTTTTTGCCTCTAGTTTCTCAAGTGCAAGATGAGATTCATAAAGTTCATAAAATTGAAGAATTTATATAAAAACGTACTTTATTCTGCCTTTAGAAACCTGCCTTCAATTTTGCTCATAAATCCTAGGATATCATATCAATTGAAGCAAAATTTGGACACAAGGTACTTAAGAGAGTAAAGAAGCAAACCCCATAAACCTTTTGATTATAGCTCATGTGGTTAGAGAGAACCATGTTGTCAAAATAATCCCTCTATGCTGCCTTTGATTCTGGACCCCTTTTGCTTCATACCTTCATTGCTCTTCATTAAAGAAGACCTAAGTGCTGAAATTTGGTAGGCTTATAGCTTATCTCATGTTGTAAACACCCTCCAAATATTGCTCCAAGAGCCTTCTCCAAACTTGAGTTATAGGTTCCATCCTTCTTCTTTAATTTTGCCTTCTAACAACTCTAGATCTGCCCACAACTTTCCTCATAACTCCTCGAATATAACTCCGATAGCAATCAATTTTTTACACAACTTAATAGACTCATATATCTACAAATTCCAACAAATTTTACTCAAAATACTACTCTAATTACAAAGTTATGCTCCCTCAAACTTCACTAATTTGGAGATAGCCCCCTGTCACTTTGAAAGAGCATAACATTTTATTTATAGGACTTATGAGTATCAAACTTACACTTATCTCTTCCTTAACTTACATAGATCATGTCTATCAAATTTTACACTCAAATTCGTCTCCTAACTCCCTTTATATCCAAAAAAACCCTCATACATGCATTGCCCATACAAACCCTCAACCCTACCTTCACTCTATTTCTTTTTTCATTCAAACCGGTTACAATTTCACTCATAACTCTTTGCTCAAAGGCCATATTGACTTGAGATTTTGACACAAAGTATTTAACTATATAAGGAACAAAAACGTAATAAATTTCGCCACTAAAGTGTAAGTGGTTTCCAAGAACCAAGGCCCGAAATTTAGTAACCCTCTCTGCCCTAGTCTTAAACACTTTCAACTTTCATGACTCATATCTCTCTTGATACTTAATCAAAAGACATGACAATTGTCTCTATGAGTTCCTTATCTTATCTACTACAAACCCACAAAAAGTTGCACCTAAAATCCTCTCTAAGCTTCCACTATATACAAAAATATATACTGCCTATCAAAAAAAATCCCATACCTTCCAAAAAAACTCTCCTCCTTCTTCTTCACGACCCTTCCTTGTCATCTCCCTCCTAGTCTTCTTTATCTTCTTGGTCAAAAAGACCTCTTAGTCCATATCTTTTTCACTTCCTCAACCTTTTCCTTTTTACTAACTTGAAGAAATTTCACTTTTCAAGGTAAATTTCCATTGTATCTTCTTACTATTAATTTTCTATCAACCTTTCTTCTAATCTTAATCTTTTTATTTTAATGCATTCTTTTATTTTTTTCACACTATGTTTTGATTTACAACACGACATTAGTAGGTGTAATCGATATGCAACTAGATTGATTTATTCAGAAATAGGAAAAGGTCCAAGCCTACGATAGTCCAACTTATCACAAGGACAAGTAGTCTTAATATTACGATGAAGTAACCATACCTTGTACCCCACATTGAATTGTGGTTGTTCTTCGCGATACGCATCTGCATTTGTTTTTTGTCTTTCTTGAGCTTCTTTTAATTGCACCTTCATTATTGCATGTAGCTCTGACAAACAATTTGTCAAATCTTCTGTTGCTGGATTATCAACTTTTGAAAAGTCAAAAGTATCAAGTCATAGGTGGTAACCATAATTGGCAAAGAAAGATGCTTGTTGCGTAGAAGAATATATCGTATTATTATAAGCAAATTTTGCCAATGGTGAAAGAGCTATACAATCATCTTGTTGGTAGTTGATGGTACATCTTAAGTATTGCTCCAAGACTTGATTCACGCGCTCTGTTTGTCCATCAATTTGAGGATGAAAAGCTGAAGATAACTTTATGTCCACTTTTAAGTTCTTGAAAAGGATTCTCCAAAATCTTGATACAAATTGAGTTCTCCTATCTGATATAATATTCTTAGATAATCCATGATAGCGATAGATATTATCAATGAAAAGCTTAGCTGTTTCTTCACCTGTGATAGATTTTGTGCATGGCACAAAATGTGCCATCTTGATGAACCAATCTACTATCACAAATATAGAGTCATAAGATCTTGAGCTTGAAAGATTTGTGATGAAATCCATAGAAACAGAAGACCATGGTTGTTCTGGAATAGGTAATGGCTGAAGAAGCCTAAAATGTCGATGACAAGGAGTCTTTGAATCTTGAGCAGATATCACATGATTGTACAAAGTCTTTGACTGCCTTCCACATTTGAGGCCACCAAAAATCTCTTGATATAAGTTCCAAAGTCTTGTTGTATCCAAAATATCCTGCCGCTGGAAAATCATGACGTACTTGAAGAACACGTAAACATGCTTCTCCTTCTGGAACATGTAGACGTCCTTCAAAATATAGTAGATTGTTCTTCAACTCAAATTTAGAAGAATCATGAGACTTGGAAGAATTATTCTTAATATCATGAACAAGAGGGTCTGAGGACATACTTGATTGAATTTGCTTGAGAAAAGTTGAATCAACAGTCAATGTTGATTTTATTGCTCGAAGATAAAACTGCTTTGCTTTCAAGAGAACCATTCTTTGTTGCTCAAAAGTTGCATCTCTTTCTTTTGGTGCAAAATAAGAACGTCTAGAAAGGGCATTGAACAAACCTTATTTTTTTCCTGGCCGATAAGTGATAATGAATTCAAATCTTGACAAAGACATACTCCAATGAGCTTGACGACGATTCAACACGCGTACCGACATGAAATATTTGAGGTTCTTGTGATCCGTATACACGGTGATTGGACTCAAAGGGCCTTCTAGATAATGACGCCATTCTTGAAAAGAATCCACGATTGCAAGAAGTTTTTTGTCGTGGATCTCATAATTGATCTCGGTTGTTGAGAATTTTCTTGAATGAAAAGCTACTAGATGAAGTTTGTCATTTGTTCCCATTTGTGACAAAATCGCATCCAAGGCAAAGTCTGATGCGTCTATTTCCATAAAAAATGCCTTGGAAAAATCTACACGATACAGGATTGGTGCAGAAACAAACAATGTCTTCAAAGCTTCAAATCCTGCTTTCGCTTCTTGATTCCATTGGAATTTGTCTTTACAAGTCAAACGTGTAAGTAGAGCCACAATACAAGAAAAGTCTTTGATGAAGAACTGATAATAATTGACAAATCCCAAAAAGCATTGGACATCTCTTACCGTCTTTGGAATCTTCCAATTCATGATTGTCTAGACTTTCTTAGAATCTATGATGACACCATCATTTGAAATGATATATCATAGAAAATCAACTTGAGTAGTGTGAAATACACACTTTTCCATCTTGGCATACAATCCCGCATCTCTAAGTTTTTGTAATACTTGACGAACATGTATTTCATGTTCTTCTACGTTCTTAGAATAGATCAAAATGTCATCTAGGTAGCAGACGACAAAATTGTCTAAGAACTCATGAAAAACATCATTCATGAGATGTTGAAAAGTAGCTGGTGCATTTGTAAGTCCAAAAGGCATGACATTATATTCAAAATGTCTATACCTGGTTCGAAATGCAGTTTTCCATTCATCTCCTTCTTTGATGCATACTAGATTATATGCTCCTCTTAGATCTATTTTTGTATAGATCTTAGCTTGATTCAACTGATCAAGGAGTCTGATAAGAGTAATGGATATCTGTTCTTAATTGTGATCTTGTTGAGTCCTCGATAGTCAACACACATTCGCAATGATCCATTTTTTTTCTTCACAAATAGAATTGGAGCTCCTGCTAGAGATTTAGAATGACGTATGAAATTCTTGGCCAAATTCTCGTCAATATACGCCTTGAGTTCAGCCAATTCATCTTGTGATAAACTGTAGATTGGTCCAAATGGTGGCTGAGTTCTTTCTTTAAGGTCGATTGAACAATCATATGGACGATGCTCTGGAAGAATATCTGCATTTTTTTTCTCAAAAACGTCTTGATAATCTTGATAGTGACTTGGAATGCTACTTGAAGTTTTTTCATTGTTGGAAATAGATTTAGCATAAATAACAAAAGATGATCCTTCTTCTATAGCATGCATGAAAGCTCTTGCACCTACAAACGTAGGTTTAATTCTACTAGACTTGTGATTTTTTACTTGATTAATTATATTGTTAGCTATACTTTTAGAAAAGTTCAGAGTACAAGAAATCCAATCTATTCGAGGGTTGTATTTTTCTAACTATGATAGATCTAGAATAATTGGAATAGAGGGAGATCTAATTATGTTAAAAATTACGCAACTATTATACCCATTTACTACTACATCTAGAGGAAGTGTTTCATGAGTAACATCTCCAGAAGATAAAGGACGACCATCTATGACTTCTATGTGTACGGGTTTAGATTTTTGTACTATCTGTATTCTATGGCTTTTAGCAAATTTTTCATCTAAAAAACAAGCCAAGGCTCCCGAATCTATTAAAGTAGAGGCTTTGTAATTATTAGGTCCTAAATACACATCTATTATAAAACAAGGAGATGGTTGTGATGAGAAGATAGGACCTTCATTAGAAATTGTACAAGATCCCAGCCGCACGGTCCTTATTGTGGCTGAACAAACTTGTTTTCTGACATATTGTCTTCTTTGACAGTCGTACTCCTCATCTTGTGGTTGCGTTGTTTCTTTGGACAATTTTGAGCAGTGTGTTTAGGTTCTCTACAATACAAGCAAAATCCTTCTTGACGACGTTGAATCTTTTCTTGTTCAGTGAGCGGCTTGAAATGTATAGCATCAATTTACATGTCCTCGACTTTTGAAGGTACATATTGAGAAGTCATTGGTGCTGCCACTGAATTATAATGTTGCTGAGGTTCTCTTGTATGACTTTTACATCTAAATTTGAAAAGCCAATTATCACACTTCATTGCAAAGTCTATTGCTTGACTCAATGTTTGAGGATCGGATAAGTTCAACATCAATTTCTTTACTTCATATTATAATCCGAAGAGAAACTGACTGATGAGTGCAGCATCGTCCGACTTGATATCGATTGCTAGTTGTCAAAATTGTGAAGCATATAATATCACTGATCGATTGTCTTGTCGTAGGATATGAAGCTTGTTGGTTGCAACAGGAGTTGCATCGTGTTTTCCATACATAGATCAAAATTTTGCTAAGAAAGCTTCTAAATTATCCAATATTGGATCACGTCATTCCAGAAAAGATGAAAACTAAGATAAGGCAGAACCTGAAAGTAGTATACCAATAAATCTGACTTGTGATCCTGGAGTTGGAAAACTTTGCGGTTGCAATTCAATCACCAGTTGGACTTGGTTGATGAATTCTCGAAACTTGGATCTTGTGCCATCAAACTTCTCAGGTAGACAAATTTTTGGTTCTTTGATGCTTGGACGATGTTCCAATGTAGGAAGAATTATATGGCTTGGTGTAGATGTTGAAGTAGCTCCAACCATATCTATATCTTCATTATTTAGTAACCTTGTTGCTCCTTGTGGAGGTACGGTGAGTTGATGCATTGCAAGCATCAATTCTCTCATTTGCTCTTGCATTTGTGCCATTGCACTCTTCATCTCGGCAAGCTCAGCCATAATAATACTTCAAAAAATATATAACACTACTCGAGATAAGATATCTTTCAAGAGTACTTAGATAAGTTTGGAATAATCTATCTTGATGATATCTTAATCTATTCAAAAAATATGGAGGAATACAAGGGGCATGTCAAATTGGTATTACAAAAGCTACAAGACACAGATTTGTATGCCAAACCAAAGAAATGTATATTTCATCAACTTAAGATGGAATTTTTAGGATACATCATATCTACTAAGGATTTGACGATAGATCCCAAGAAGATAGAAGTGATTATGTAATGGGCCATTCCAAAGATTGTGAGAGACGTACAATGTTTTCTTGGATTTGCTAACTTCTATCGAATTTTCATCAAAAATTATTCTCAAGTTATCACCCTTCTTATTTGTTTGACATGTAAGAACAAATTAAAATAGGGACTTCAAGCAAAGAAGGCATTTCAAGACCTCAAGATAGTGTGTATTACAACCTCAATATTGGTGCATTCAAACTTTACAAAGATATTCTATATGAAGATTGATTCTTCAGATTTTGCACTAGAGGCCGTACTTTTACAAATGGATATAGATAACAAATTCTATCCTATTTTATTCTATTTTCAAAAAAAATTTGCTAATAAAATTAATTTTTAAATCTACAATAAGGAACTTATTACTATTGAGGATTCTTTTCAAAAATGGCATCATTTTTTTAAAAGAGCAATGCATTATCTGGTTGTATGTACAGATTACAAGAATTTGGAATATTTTATGCCAATTCAAATTTTTAATTGTTGCCAAGATTGATAGAATATGTTGCTATCTTGATTTAACTTTGTTATCACTTATCAACTAGAGAAGCAACAAGGATTATCTGATGCTCTATTGAAAAAATCATATCTTGTACCAACGATAAGAGAGGCAACATTTCATCAACAATATACAACTTTGTTGAAATCGTAACAATTTTAACTTTGTGCCACTGTTACATCGGTGCCTACTGATTTTAATTTCCTCAATGAAGTACATACTATAACTATTAATAATGCTTTAGCCTTTGATGTCAAGTGTTGTTTGAAAAAAAATGTTGATAAGTTTAAACTTGAAGAAGACCTTTTATACTTTAAAGAACGTTTGTATATCCCAAAAGGATCAATACGATTGTGCGTTCTTCAATCTTGCCATGACTTTTCAACTGTAGATTACTTTGGATTTAATAAGACCTTAAAACTTATTTCTTGAGATTTTTGATGGTTTTAAATGTAGAAAGCAATAAAGGACTTTGTACTCTCTTACGACATCTGCTTAAAGTCCAAAAATCATCAACATTGCCTTTATAGACTCTTACAATCCTTGCCTATTTTGAAATGGTCATGGTCTTCCATCTCAATGGATTTTATGACAAATCTATAGCCATCCAATTCATTGGACAGCATCTTTGTTGTACTTGATTAACTTACAAAAATAGCTCATTTTATTCCTTACAAAAAGACTTCATCTAGTAAAGAAATGGCAAGGCTCTTTTTTGATAATATATATCAATATCATGGCCTATCATATGATATCGTATTTGATCAAGGATCTCAATTCATATCTAAGTTCTGAAAATATCTTTTTTAAATATTGAAGATGGATATTAAACTTTCTTTGGCATTCTATTTTCAAACTGATGACCAAACAAAACAAATTAATTAAATTTTGGAATAGTATTTATGATGCAACATTAACTATCAATAAAACAATTGGATTTCATATCTACCATTAGCAAAATTTGTATATAACAATATTTTTCATGCTTCAATTCAGTAAACACTGTTTTATTCCAACTATAGATATCATCTGAAGCTTGATCTATGGAGTACGCCAAAGGACAACAATCCAACGGTTGAAGGATTTGCAAAGAAATTATTACAATACCAAATAATCTTAAAGCTTCAATTACAAGTAGCTTAAGATGCTTACAAGACATTTGCAAATAAATTCAAAAATCAATCGCATGCTTTTCACATTAGAGATAAGGTATGGCTTCTTTGAAAGAATATCAAGACCAAGTAGCCATGTAATAAGTTAGATTATCAAAGATTAAGACCATTTTCTATCTAAAAGCAAATCAATCTAGTAACATATCGCTTGAAAGTACTATCTTTTATAAAGGTACATCTAATTTTTCATGTCTCTCTTTTAGAATCTTATAAAAAGTCACATATTCCAAAAAGAATATAATAATTTGTCAAGGACATGAACTAGAAAAAGATATATAATCTAATAAAAACTATATCAAAGAAAAGTCACAAAATAGGAATAAAAAAGTATGTATATTCAAAGGGAAACTGGAATGGCTATTGCCAAAGACTAGAAACATGAAGACTCTTGAAACTAGACTAGGATCAGAAAATGAATTAACAAGAGTGAAGAAGGCTTCACTCCTACCTCTATAAATATTATCTAACTAAAAGCTATGTGGCGGTATTCTATAGGACCTCATACACATGTCTAATTTGCAAGACACATATCAAACTTGCAAACCAAGTTTTCCACATGTGCACCATGTACTTGGCATGTTCCACAAGCTACCAACATGTGTGCCATATAGTTAGTGAGAGTCTTTTTGACTATTTAATTATTTATTAGAATTTAAAAGTATTTATAAATATGAAAGTCTTATTAAAAGAAAAGTTACAAAAATAGAATCTTAGTAAGTCTTGGAGGCAATTATTTTAGTTGATTAAGTATTTTTACTTATTATTAAGTATTAAGAGTTAGTTATTGAGACCAATGTTTATATTGGCCTTCTAACTACATATATTACTCATTAAAAACCTATAAATATTACTTAATAGGTAGAAAAAGCATGAGAAAGAAATCTCATGTCTTTTTAATTATTTTTATAGAAAATAGAATTTTGAGTTGATTTTTATTGATTTTATTATTATAAAAAATTTCCAAGGTAGTTTAAAATAGTCTTAAATTGATATTATCATCTTAAAAATATTATAGAGATTTTTATAATTTATTTAGAATTTATTTAGAATTTATTAAGAATTTTTAGAGCAATTTTGAAGACTTTGGTAAAAATGAGTTTTACCACCTTGGGAGCCATTATGAAGAAATGGAGCAAGATTTGAAGGCCGTACAAGGTTCCTAGACTAATAGAGGGTTTTTGAATACCATGATGAAGTCAAAAATGCAAAATTATTAATTCTACTAGTATAAAATAGGAGGACCAACAGCTAGTATAGTCCTTGTAGGAAGGGAGGTGCACAAATCCCATATGGGTTGTGGCACCTTGGATATAGGTAGGAGGATAAGACTAAGGCCTCATGGCCCCTCTAGGACATCCATATACACTACTTGTGAGCCTTGGCGAGATTCAAACCCATGATCTTGTAACAAGTTACCCTTGAGGTAAAAATTTCTACTTAATTTTTTCCATTATTTACCTTCTAACTTTGAATTATCATAACTTATTCATAGTAACTTAGATTTATATATTTTTTACATCATTGAAAAGATAAAAAAAAATTACCTACTTAAAAATATAATTTTTATTATTTACTTTTATTTTTTACTAGGTAAAAATCTAGTGAACAGATTGTGACTAATTTTATAGTGTGTAATTACTTAATTGCACATATTTTATTTATTTTGTGTTGTTCTTCTCCTTCATTGTTGTTTATTACTCCTTATACTTCACACCACAATTTATAAGCAAGTCTTAATTGAGGCCACCTTATAACTTGGATTGAGGAGTGAATCTACCCTTACATATTATTAAATCAACCTATTTTACTTACTTCTATTGGTCTATATTACTTAGATAATTTTTAGAATAAATCTTATATCCATGATATTATCCTCCCTTCTAGGGACGAGTTCCACAATGAGTGGTAATTACATGTTGAGGAAGTCCAGGATACATCAAATTATGCTTGCCACATACTCTAATCTTTGTTTCCTTCAAAGGTAGTTGATAGGTACTTTCAGCCATTGATAATGTCCTATACTAGGGCAAGAAGACCACCTTGTTATTTGATCATTGTTGAGGATTTCATAACTCCCTTCAAAGAAAACATTAAGAATACCATCAAGAGTAGTTCCTACTTCTAAAAGTTTCACCAAACATTGGGAGTCTCTTCCAAGGTCGTGATACCAAACACGTTGTATTTTACCATCAATCCGAGGAAGGACATGTTGTTCTTGAGGATCTTCATCTCTATTCCGTCATCTTGAAGGTTGTGATAATCGTAAATATCTTGTCTGATAAATCAACAAATGATGGCTCTTGAGCTGAATTTGTTGATTGTTGATCCTCCATCTCTTTAACATGAACAAATCTAAGGAAATAACAAACAATATACAAAATAGGATGAAACCTCTAAAGAACCTACTTTGCTTTATAGCAAAGATTTTCTTGACTCTTTATCTTAATTTTGATGGATATCGTCAATAAAATGCATTGACTTTTATTGGTGCATTCGTTAGATTCTTGGATGGCTGCCATGTACATTCACTAATATTGTATCCGCACCAATACACAAGATATTCCAATCGATTTTGGCACTGCCTTGAATCTAAAATCTCTTCAATCTCGAATTCTTCATCGTTGTCCACTTCTATAAGAGGTGGTGGCATTTGTCTTCTTCCTTGTATATCCACTGTCTTATATGGCTCAAGTAGTGACATGTAGAATACAAGATGGATCTTCATGGACTCCGGTAGGTATAATCAATATGCAACTAGATTGATTTATTCGGAAATAGGAAACGGTCCAAGTCTACGATAGTCCAACTTATCACAAGGACAAGTAGTCTTGATAATACGATGAAATAACCATATCTTGTCTCCCACGTTGAATTGTGATTATTCCTTGCGATACACATCTGTATTTTTTTTTTTTTCGTTCTTGAGCTTCTTTTAATTGTACCTTCATTATTGCATGTAGCTCTGACGAATAATTTGCCAAATCTTCTGCTGTTGGATTATCAACTTTTGAAAAGTCAAAAGCATCAAGTCATAGGTGGTAATCATAATTGGCAAAGAAAGGTGTTTGTTATGTAGAAGAATATATCATATTATTATAAGCAAATTTTGCCAATAGTGAAAGAGCTATCCAATCATCTTGTTGGTAGTTGATGGTACACCTTAAGTATTGCTCCAAGATTTGATTCACGTGCTCTATTTGTCCATCAGTTTGAAGATGAAAAGCTGAAGATAACTTATGGTTGAATTATAGTTGTTCCTTGCGATACGCATCTTCATTTGTTTTTTGTCGTTCTTGAGCTTCTTTTAATTGCACCTTCATTATTGCATGTAGCTCTCACAAACAGTTTGCCAAATCTTCTACCGCTGGATTATCAACTTCTGAAAAGTCAAAAGCATCAAGTTGTGGGTAGTAACCATAATTGACAAAGAAAGGTATTTGTTGCGTAGAAGAATGTATTGTATTATTATAAGCAAACTTTGCCAATGGTAGAAGAATTGTCCAGTCATCTTGTTGGTAATTGATGGTATACCTTAAGTACAGCTCCAAGACTTAGCTCACACGCTTTGTTTGTCCGTTAATTTGAGGATGAAAAGCTGAAGATAATTTTATATCCACTTTTAAGATATTGAAAAGGATTCTCCAAAATCTTGATACAAATTGAGTTCCCCTATCTGATATAATATTCTTAGATAATCCATGATAGCGATAGATATTATCAATGAAAAACTTAGCTATTTCTTCACTTGTAATAGATTTTGTGCATGGCACAAAATGTGCCATTTTGGTGAACCAATCTACTATCACAAATATAGAGTCATAAGATCTTGAGCTTGGAAGATTTGTAATGAAATCCATAGAAATAGAAGACCATGGTTGTTTTGGAATAGGTAATGGCTGAAAAAGCTTAAAAGATCGATGACAAGGAGTCTTAGATCTTGAGCAGATATCACATGATTGTACAAAGTCTTTGACTGCCTTCTACATTTGAGGCCACCAAAAATCTCTTGATATAAGTTCCAAAGTCTTGTTGTATCCAAAATGTCCTACTGTTGGAAAATCATGACATGCTTGAAGAATACATAAACATGCTTCTTCTTTTGAAACATATAGGCATCCTTTAAAATATAATAGGTTATTCTTGAATTCAAATTTAGAAGAATCATGAGTCTTAGAAGAATTATTCTTGATATCATGAACAAGAGGGTCTTAGAACATACTTGATTAAATTTGCTTGAGAAAAGTTGAATCAACAGTTAATGTTGCTTTCATTGCTTGAAGATGAAATTGCTCTGGTTTCAAGAGGATTGTTCTTTGTCAAGCTCGTTGGAGTATGTCTTTGTCAAGCTCGTTGGAGTATGTCTTTGTCAAGCTCGTTGGAGTATGTCTTTGTCATACTCCAACGAGCTTGACAATAATTCAACATGCGTGTCAAAATGAAATATTCAAGGTTCTTATGATTCGTATATATGGTGATTAGACTAGAAGCGCCTTCTAGATAATGATGCCATTCTTGAAAAGAATCTACAATTGCAAGAAGTTCTTTGTTATGGATCTCATAATTGATCTCGGCTGCTGAAATTTTTTTTGAATAAAAAGCTATTGGATGAAGTTTGTCATTTGTTCCCATTTGTGACAAAACCGCATTTAAGGCAAAGTTTGATGTGTCTGTTTCCAAAAAAAATATCTTAGAAAGGTCAATACAATACAAGATTGATACAGAAACAAATAATGTCTTCAGAGCTTCAAAAGTTACTTTTGCTTCTTGATTCCATTGGAGTTTGTCTTTACAAGTCAAACATATAAGTGGAGCTGCAACTTGAAAGAAGTCTTTGATAAAGATCTAATAATAATTGGAAAATCCCAAAAAGCATTGGACATCTCTTACCATCTTTGGAATCTTCCAATTCATGATTGTCTAGACTTTCTTAGAATCCATGATGACACCATCATTTGAAATGATATATCACAGAAAATCAACTTGAGTAGTGTGAAATATACACTTTTCCATCTTGGCGTACAATCTCGTATCTCTAAGTTTTTGTAATACTTGACAAACATATGTTTCATATTCTTCTACATTCTTAGAATAGATCAAAATATTGTCTAGGTAGCAGATGACAAAACTGTCTAGAAACTCACAAAAAACATCATTCATGAGATGTTGAAAAGCAGTTGGTGTATTTGTAAGTCCAAAAGGCATGACATTATATACAAAATATCTGTATATAGTTCGAAACGCAGTTTTCCATTCATCTCCTTCTTTGATGCATACTAGATTATATGCTCCTCTTAGATCTATTTTTGTATGGATCTTAGCTTGATTTAACTGATCAAGGAGTCTTGATATCAAAAGTAATGGATAACTGTTCTTGATTGTGATCTTGTTGAGTCCTCAATAGTCAACACACAATTGCAATGATCCATCTTTTTTCTTCACAAATAGAATTAGAGCTCTTGCCAGAGATTTAAAATAGGGTATGAAATTCTTAGCCAAATTCTTGTCATTATATGCCTTGAATTCAACCAACTCATCTTGTGATAAACTGTAGATTGGTCCAAATGGTGGCTGAGTTCCTTCCTTGAGGTCGATTGAACAATCATATGAATGATGCTCTAGAAGAATATCTGCATTTTTTTTCTCAAAAACGTCCTGATAATCCAGATATTAGCTTGGAATGCCACTTAAAGTCTTTCCACCATCAAAAACGGGTGTGGCATAAATAGCAAAAGTTGATCCTTCTTTTGCTACATATATAAAAACTTTTGTACCTATAAGTACAGATTTTACTGTATTAGACTTATAATTTTTTATTTGATCAACAAGATATTTAATAACATTTTGAAAAAAGTCAAATCTACGAGAATTCCAATCTATTTGACGGTTATATTTTTCTAGCCATGATAAACCTAAAATAACTGGATTAAACAGAGATTTAATTATGTTAAAGATTACGTAGCTATTATGACCATCTATTGTTATTTTTATAGGACGGGTTTTATGAGTGACGTCTCCAGAAGATAATGGATGACCATCTATGACTTTTACATGTACGGCTTTAATTTTTTGTATTAAAGATATTTTATGATTCTTAACAAATTGTTTATCTAGAAAGCATATTGAGGCTCCCGAATCTAATAAGGCAGAGGCTCTGTAGTTTTTTGGTCCTAAATATATATCTATTATAAAACAAGGAGAAGGTTGTGAGGAGAGAATAGGACCTTCATTAGGAATTGTATAAGGTTCCAGCTGCACGGTCCCTATTGTAGCTGGACAAATTCGTTTTTCAGCATGTTGTCTTCTTTGACAACCGTATTTTTCATTTTGTAGTTGTGTTGTTTCTTTGAACAATGTTGAGCAGTGTGCTTAGGTTCTCCATAATATAAACATAATCCTCTTTGACGACGCCAAATCTTTTCTTGTTCAGTAAGAGGTTTAAAATGTACCATATCAATTTGTATGTCTTCTATTTTAAAATGTACGTTTTGTGAGGACGTTGATGTTGCTATTGAATAATAATGTTGAGGCTCTCTTGTATGACTCTCAGATCAAAATTCAAAAAGTCGATTGTTATACTTCACAACAAAATCAATTGCTTGACTCAATATTTGAGGATTAGATAAATTGAGCATTAACTTTTTTACCTCATATTGTAATCCGTAGAGAAATTGGCTGATGACTGCAACATCATCCCACTTGATATCACTCACTAGTTATCAAAATTGTAAAGCATATAATAACACTGATCGATTGCCTTGTCATAGGATACGAATCTTGTTGGTGGCAACACGGATTGCATCATGTTCTCCATACATAAATCAAAATTTCGCTAAAAATGCTTCCAAATTATCCAATATTGGATCACGTCATTCAAGAAAAGATGAAAACCTTGATAAAGCAGATCCCGAGAATAACGTTCTAATAAACCTAACTTGAGATCTTTACATAGGATAACTTTGAGGTTGAAGTTCAATCACCAATTGTACTTGATTGACAAATCCTTGAAACTTAGATCTTGTGCCATCAAACTTCTCAAGCAAACTAATTTTTAGTTCTCTAATATTTGAATGGTGCTCCATCATAGATGAGGTAGTATGATTTGGTATAGATATTGATGCAACTCCAACTATCTCTATATCTTCACTTCCTAATAATCTTCTTGCTCTTTGTGGTGGTAAACTGAATTGATGCATTGCAAGCATTAGCTCTCTCATTTGTTCTTATATTTGTGCCATTGCACTCTTCATTTTCGCAAGCTTTGCCATGATAATACAATAGGAAAGAAGTTGTCTACTCTCACTTCAAAAAATACAGAATAACACATTCAAAAGAAAAAATTCTAGAAATAATATCAATTTAGAAGTGAGTATTCTACAATTTCTAAAATGCTTATGTCTTATCAAGAGAAAGAGATAATCCACTCTTAATGAAGAAAAGACAAAGCTTTGATATTATATGTGTACTCTTGTCAATTTGTCAAGGACATGAATTAGAAAAAGATGTATAATCTAATGAAAATTGTATCATAGAAAAGTCACAAAATAGGAATAAGAAAGTATATATATTCAAAGGAAAATTGGAATGGCTATTGCCAAAGACTGGAAACATAAAGACTCTTGAAACTAGACTAGGATCAGGAAAGAAATTGACAAGAGTGAAGAAGGCTTCATTCTTGCCTCTGTAAATATTATCTAACTAAAAGCTATGTGGCGGTATTCTATATGACCTCCTACACGTGTCTAATTTGCAAGACACATGTCAAACTTGCACGACAAGTTTTCCACATGTGCGCCATGTACTTGGCTTATTCTGCAAGCTACTAATGTGTGCACCATGTGGCTAGCTTGTTGACCAAGTTTTCAACCTACCAATCACCTATAGACATGTATAAAGGTGATTTCGTATTTATGAAGCTTCTAGGAAGCTTCTCTATCACATATTATCAAATCAACTTATTTTACTTACTTCTATTGGTCTATATTATTTAAATAATTATTAGAATAAATCTTGTGTCTGTGACACAATCACCACTTAGTATTGAAATTGAAGACTATAAAGAATACAAGGTTGAAAAGGTACTTGATTCACAATAAAAGTAGGACAAATTAGAATATCTTATTCAGTGGTGGAGCTATGACATTAATGAGCACACATAAGAACCAACCAAAAATCTCGCCAATATACTTCAAAAGCTACATGAATTTCATTGACTCTATCTCTACAAATTTAAATGTATTTGATGATAAATTTTTAATAAAGATTGGATTCAAGGAATACTTATAAGAGGGGAAGAGTTAAACTAAAGCCTTTACCAATATGTAGTCATCTATTCTAAGATAAAATAGAGTGGTAGCAGCAAATTAGTCACCATATCAAATCTTCAAGTATTGAAAGAACAAGACTCAGAAGATTCATTTGTCATACAAGCTTTGAAAAAACCAGTACAATTTTCATAGCCTTTAATTGAATAAAGTGAAGATAATACATTTCAGTGCTAAATACAACCTTCATTGGAGCCATTAAGAGTAAGACCCAACTATACAAGTCTCAATTCCAATATTCAAGTTTTAATGATATTGCTTGAATTTGGAAAGGTGAATCCTTTTAGTCTTGAAATCATATTTGGAGGATTTTTTAAAGGCTATAATGAAGATCAAATCCTTGGATGGAATATTTCAACAACACAGGTACTAGCTTAAGGTCATAGGAAATTTCTTCAAAGACCAATAAAACCTATTGCCCAAGAACAGAGAATAAAATACATAGCCTCACTAATATAACGTATTTTCAATTTCTTACATATGTAGTAAGATTGAACTCTTCTTGGAACTCGTCACTAGAGAAGGAGGTGATATTAAGGACATACACTTTGCAGGTTCATAGAACCTTCAAGAACATTCTAAAAGCTTCTTGAATTAATAAAAGTAGATTGAGAAGCTTTTTAGTTGATGAAAGTTGGTTGAGAAGTTTCCTAGTTAGTGGAAGGAGCTCAAGAAGCTTCCTAATTAGTGGAAGGAGCTCAAAAAGCTTCCCAATTGTTAGAAGCTGCTCAAGAAGCTTCTTAATTTGATAGAAGCCGCTCAAGAAGCGTCCTATACATGAATATATATAGGGATTGAGGCTGAAGAATTCTTCAGTCTTGACAATACATCTCTTAGAGTTTTAACTCACCTTTCTTGGTGTTGTTTATATACGCATCTATTTAATTTGAATTTTTGTTGGTTTCTTCTTAAAATCTTGTCTTAGTTCAAGTTTCTTACTTTATATTCTTATGTCCTTGACACTTTTAATTTTAAAATTTATTATCTATTATTTTAAAATTCTATTTAATCATTATCTTTGTTAAAGGTTGTAATTCATGATTAACTATAAAAATAAAACAAAAATCTAAAATCATTTTATAAGACTATTGAATATATCTAATTCATTTATATATTAAAAGTTGTATGACGAAATTGTATTCTTAATGTAATCTACTTCTTATATTTGAATTTAAAATATTTAAAATAGAAATATTTAAATAATTATTATCTTTAGAAAAAATATTAGATAGATAAATGGATGGATGGCTTAATAGACAAATGAATAAATGTATGGTTTTTTTAGATAGATAAAAGAATACAAACAATAATAATAACTTTGATATATATATATATATATATATATATATATAGGTATTAAAATTATAGAAATATATTAAATTAAAGAATTAAATTTAAATTTGATTAATTTAAATTATTTAAGTTATATTTTTGAATTATTAGTATAAATTACTATTAAAAAAACATCATAAAAAACATCATAAAAAAACACCAAAAAAAATATATCAAATCTCATAATCACATTTGTATCTCACGAAACCTTGCACAAGGTTTATCTCTACTGTGTCAAAAAATATATATTTATATATATATATATATATATATATATAAATCATTTTCTATTGATGTATTTTTGTCCCTCTCAAACCAATCAAGAAAAACCATCCTCATGGTCAAATTGCTACCAACATCTAACACTACATTTTTCTTTATTTCTCTTGTTTACCCTCCTCTATTTTATTTTATTTTCATTCTTCCTTTTTTCCTTTACCTTTTAATCCCTCAATGAACTCTTAACTCTCCAACCACATGTATATTATCTGAGGTGCAAAGCCAAATGGGAAGAAGACATGACCCACAAAGATAGCCATGGGGCTTTGTGATCCACCTCATTTGCCCATTCCCTTGCCAAACTAGCCCAGTGGTCAAATCAGGCCTGGTTACGTAACTCAGGCAGACTAGTTGGTGTCACAGCCCAGACTTTACCCAAAATTCTTCACCACTAGAAAGCTGTGGACAAACTGGACAGCTTGCTGTTCAACCATTCAGACCCCATTCAAATTTTGCACCCACTTGGTCACCATCCATGGGAGGTTGTTCCATGGCAGAACATTGACAGAATCTGCTCAGGAATCTGAGTCCTAGAAGGAGAAAAGAGGAGTGGGGAGTGCTCCCAAGGAAGGGTTGTTTAGGGTTTCCAGGTGGGCACCCACTGCTCCCTTCACAGGAACAGCTTTCACCCTGGAAAGCAGTGGTTGGATCATGGCAGCTAAGACTCCTCTTTTGCTTTTGAGGTGGAGTTCTGGGAGGGGGCATTGTACAATGTGGGAAGACATTCTAGAGCTCTTCAGGCAATTGTTAATTTCATCCCTATTTTTTATTTTTCTGTTGGTATGGACAGCCGTTACAATTGGTGTAACAGCCCCCACATGCACAACAGAACTGATTTGAGCAGAATTGTGTGTGGCACCATGTTCTCACTCAAATTTGAAAAGAGGAGTTCAGGATGATTGAATGTACCCATTTGGGTTCCAAAAAAAGGCTTTGGACTTAATCATGAGTATATTTGTTGTTTGTGTGTCTTGGTCAAGGTTTATGAGTTCCATCCCAAAATTTGCTGCTGATTGGTCATGTTAGGGTTCTGTGAGATCTGCATATGCCCCCATCACATCAGAATCCAAATCCAATCTCAGATTGATTGATTCATATATGTGTGTGTGTGTTTTTATATATATTAATGTATATAAATATGAAGGTAGAGGTAGTGGGGAATATAAACTCCATTGTCCTTTAGTGTGTTGTATTTTACTGTGGGATGTTGAGGGAAAAGAAAGGGTTGGTTGTGATGATAGACGTGTGATTTACTTCAACAAAACTATGACGGACAAGGTTCCTGAAATTGATACAGCTGACTGTTGACATTCTTTCTCTCTTCCCAGGAGGGGTGTGTGTGTGTGTGTGTAAATATATATAGATTGATGTGATCATGGATCAAGTACAAAGTGTGCTCCCAATGCTTGTGTTGTTATCCAAGTTTAATAATTTCTCATTATTATTAGATTTATTCAATTTCATTTTTCTTTTCAAATACAGATCACATGCAATTGTATTATTCTTAAAGCTTGAGTAAGGGACATTGGGAAAATACATGAGTCTGTCCAAGTAGAAGACATAGGCAATTTGGTGGGTATGTGTCATGTTTATCTATCTATCTAATGCTAGCTTATCCTCAGGGAATTTTCTTTATTTTCTCCAATCTTAGAGTCAAAGTGGTGGTTGTGGAATTGCATTTAGATTAGTTGTTGGTGGTGTTGTTGGTAGCATAGTAGCTCATGCATGATGTGTGGATCCCTTTTACTCTTCTACCTCCATGTGAAAAAAGGAACAAAGAAGTTCCTAGATTAAGCTGTCTTATGGGGGAATTGTGGGAAATGGTAGCAGGAGCAGTAGCAAAACTATACACACTTAGCACAAGGTAGAAACTGTACACAACTAATCATTGGTTTTCACATGATTGAATGAGAAAGTTGTAGTAGTTGTAGTTGAATGAGCAATCCATACAGTAATAATCTCTAGCCTGCTGGCAATGGGTAAAATCCTTCCTTCCTTTCATTGTTAGTGTGCTGTGTTAGAAGGTGGCTGATGTGGCATCATTCAATGGAATACAGCCATGTCACGAGACTCTGTCTCTCCTTGTGTGTGTAATTAAAAGACCTTCCTCTCTTGTATCATGCACGTATCTGATTGATCTGGAAGCTAACTATGGTTGAACTCCTCTTTTTGATACACTTGTCAAGAGACTGCTGGACAATGATGTGGATACTGGCCAGTTGTGTGGACTAGGACCACTGGAAAACTCATGCATGTCCTCACATGATTTTCATTCCATGTTTTCTTTTAAAACAATTCTCCTAAGTATATATATATATATATATATATATATCAATTGTCCATGCAATCATATGTTCTTACACATGAAATCTACTTTGTGTGAATTCCCATTTTTTTTTAAAATAAGCATGCACACATTTATATTTTAAGTTTAGGCTGAGAGCATGACAAATTTTTAATACTTCCTTTTAAATAAGACGTGTTCAGGCTGGAATTGTGTTTGAAAATATGTGTGTGTATATATATATATATATATATTTAAAGATTCCATGATTTTTGTAATATTTTACAAAACATAAACTAAAATCAAGTATGCTTGGTTGAATATTAAGTAGAAATGAGATAGATTTTGTGTGGATTTTCTGAATCTCATTTGAATTAAGTATATACATATATTTTTTCTATTTATAATTTACATACTTTGTGAACATTCTTTAATTTGTTACATTAATATTTGTTGTGAAATATTTCTTTATAGAACACTATTTAGAAATTTAAATAGTAAATACTTTAAGTCTTTGGTAATTTAGAATAATGTGTTTATCAAAATAAATACTAGTACAATAAAATGAGGATTAATAAAGAATATAACACACAAATGAGCAAATAAATAAATCAAGAAGTAATGACTATATTTGATTTATGTATTTATTATGTTTTAAAAAGATAATTTTTAATCTTTTATATATTTCTATTAATTATTTTGTTACCAGACATATTTAAATAGCTAATATATTTGACAAATTATATTTTATTCATAGATCTAATTGGAATCAAAATGTTCTCTAATAAGCTTGTAAACAATTTAAAATATAAACTTACAAAAAATATTCAAGATTCTTGTAGTAAAAAATAACTAGTATTAGATATTTTAAAAAAATTGTCCTTAAATATAATAAATATTAAAGAATATTATTAGACTAAATTAATTATTTTAATTTATACAATTGATATAAAAATTATTTTCAAACCAAAAATTAACTTTTTGTGTAAACTTTTTTCAAAAAAAATTATGATTATATAGAAAAAAATACAAAATCAAATTCAATTTAAGCTTATTTTTACATCTATTTAATAATTATTATTTATAAATATGTAATAAATAAAAAAATCCAAATGAAGGTATTAAAAATTATATATTAATTAGTTTAAATCAAATAAAATAAAATTATAGCTAGTATATAATAAGATTTCTAATTTTTTTAAGTATATTATATGTATATATATATATATATATATATATATATATATATAAGCTAAAAATACGCCTATCTATAACACCTACTTGCAAGAAATTTAGTTTTTTTTTAAAAATCCTTTCTAGAACTTAAAAAATAAAAAAATAACTATAATATAAAAATAAAACATGTAGATGCTTTAGAATCTAATGAAGCAAATAAATATAATTTTTGTAATTCTATAAATATATAATTTGATATTTTAATAATAAAAAATAATAGAAAATTCCTTCTAAACTTGTATTAATATATAGTCTAATTATATAGTCTATATTGTGATAAAAAATCTTATTTTTAATTTATCAGTATTTTAGTTATTTTGAATTATATAAATATATATATATATATATATATATATATATATATCTTATTTTTAAAAATTTTAATATTTTTTTATTATAAACTACTTAAAAATATTTTTATAGTTATTTTAAATTAAGGTGTAGTAATTTTCATGACTTCTATTTTGAAATTAATATTTTGAAATACATGAATTAAATTTGTTTTAGTAATTTTTTTAAAATATTTTTTTAAAATTTTAAAAAGTATGTGTATATATATATATATATATATATATATATATATATATATATATATATATATATATATATATATATATATATATGTTTGTTTTATATATATATATATATATATATATATATATACAAACATATATAGTTTAAAATATTATAAGTTCTAGATTAAAAAAAAATATATCATAAAATTTTAATTAATTTATTAAGCATAGAATTTAATTTAATATGTTTATGTTACATATGTTTTTAAAGAAAGTGGTATATTTGAGGTATAATTAGATATATTATCTTTTAATTTAGAAATAAATAAAAAAATTTAGTTAGTACTTTTAATAATTTTATATTTTTGAATTTTTATTCTTTTTTATTACGATTTTTAATACTTAATATTATACTTAGATAGTATTTGAATAACACAAAAATTATCCTTTTATAAAAAGATTTTAGTTAAAATAATTTTTATAATTTTTTTTAATATCTTATAACAAATTTTTTTATGAAAATTTAAAATGTTTTAATTATGACATGTGTTATAAAATACTTAAGGTTATTATGATTTAGTGTCAATTGATATTGGACTAGAAGAATCTCTAAAATAAAAATATTATTTTTTAATTAATCTATAGTTTTAAAGAATTTTTTATTATATTTTTGATAATTATTTTTGATTGTTAATTATTTTGAAAATAATAAATAAAATTGAATCAATCATTTGATTTTTTTTATAATAATATTATACCTAATATAAAATCTAATATTTTTTAGCTATATATATTTTTATTTTTATTTATATATATATATATATATATATATATATATATATATATAGTTTTTATATTTTTAGGAAATTATAAATCATAAATGATATTAAAAAGAATATTATACATAATATAATTAAAATTCAAAGTGGTCTACTTGGTAGTTAATTTTTTTCTTATAAATAAATTGAACAATTACAAAAAAATTATTTTGAATAAAATATTTGCATTCTTTTTTAAAACAAATCTTAAAATTTCTTATATTGGTTTAGAATTTTGTTAGAAGTTCTAATCAGATGAAAATTAGATGTTGTATAAATGTCACGGACATATACATAGTTACCTATATGATCAGATAGAACTAGATAAAAGAAGGTAAAAGTAGATTAATTCCATAATATCTTTAGAGAAACTTCTTAGAAACTTCATAGACGCTGCTTTGACTTTATAAGTGTCCATAGT
>JAWRVF010001596.1:0-56883 GCA_036785485.1 Physcomitrellopsis africana | reverse complement strand
TACATAGAAAAACAAAAACTTCCGCATGGCAAGGAACCAAGACGACTGTAAGTATGTATGATGATATTACTCAACAATTTTAGATAATATTCGATCTTATCCCAACGACCATGCTTTGCTTTATGCAGTACGAAATAACGGCACATTCTCTAGTGTGCCATGAAGCACATATTTTTTCAATTTTCAGTGCACCTACGGAAACTTTGAGTTCGGTGTACCTGCAAGGCGTCACCAAGCTTGAAAACACTGGGAGGTCCGCTGTCGCTGTCGTTTCCGTCGAGGAGGGCAGGAGAGCCGCTCTCAATAAAATCGTGCACCATCGCTGCAAGGTCGTCGCTATCGTTGTCACTGTTGCCCTGTGCAGGTACACTGACACTCAAAGGGCAACCTGTGCTGGTGAAGACGTTGAACGCAGAGCCCGCTTTGCCTTTCATCCACGGTGCGTAAAACTGAGGCGGACGGCATGCTTTGTGCTTGTTAGGGACAAAGGGCACTGATTCCACAGCTGAAAAATGCAAAGAGTGAACGTCTACAGGATCCATTGTCGCGTCGTAGTCGGTAGGCGTTCGACCATGGAAGAACGGGAAGCTTCCATAAGGTGTAGTTGTCGTCGGCTCGGGGCAACGCAGTCCAGGCATTCTTACAGATGGTGTCGCAATTTTGTCGAACTCTTTAGAGATGGTGGCTTAGCAAAGCCTCTGTATGTGTAAAAATTACTTGACAATATATGTATATATATGGTTAGCCGGTATACTGTAAGGCTTTTAAGAATAAAAAGAGGCAATTCTTCTTCGAAACTATACAAAGGGGACCAATATCCAGATCCGTGCACCTGGTGCAAATATATCCAAGAAATGGATGTATATGTAACAGAATGTACTTAGACTAAAACCACGACCTGTGAGAGAGGATCGGGTTCACTGCGGCCTATGAGCATAGATTACAGGTTCAAGCAGGCAATTGATCAATAGTGAGGAACAGAGTATGTATCATCTTTCGGGAGTCACGCTTCCGACACAGGATATATGCTTCGCCCTGAAAAGCTATGCTGAAAATCCTCTGTTTCACTGAGCTAAACAGTTGCGCCGCGGCATTTGCAATCGTTTCAAGGTAGAAACATCCCAGGCAGACAAGAAAGAAATCGAGACCTTTTCTGTCCTGAAAGTATGGTTCTGCACTTCAAAACAAGAAAACATTCAGTTCGAGAACTCGTGCGTACGACAGATACTTCCCAGACACATTGCACAAAACCTCAACACTGTCTTTTTATTGAAGGATGCTGCTGACATCTTTAGCGCTGACTCCCTCCAGACTTGAGTAAGGGAGAGGGGAAAAGCAAAACACACACAAACGCTCTCGAATCGGACATGCACAAAGGTCAGACATAAAGCTTGAGCAGCAAGCCTGTATGCAGATATATACGTCATTCCCAGCCAACGCAGCTCTACTAAGAGGTATCCTTGGCGCACCTGGCTCTCACTCCGACCGTACCAACTCAGAAACATATCGCTTGACGACGCCACCTACCACTCCAGACACTCGATAAAGATGACTTCCACGACTAAAATTTTATTATCACAAAAATGCACCCCTTACAAAAGCTTGCTCGCAGGTAAAACCACAAAATCCGTCACCTGACGACCACGCCCCACGAGATTCCGAAACCATTGACACTAGACGCCCTTCCAAAGTCCACTAATGACCACTAAAGTGGGGCCTCCACGAAACCTACCTACCTCGTCTCCGCTAAAAGCAACTGCATGCCAACCAAGCGCAACTAAAAAATTCGATACTACATCACCAAAAAAAGGTCACCGCACAGTACTGTCTCTCTCCCTCTCCCTCTCTGGCTCGCTCTTCGCCCTTCCTAAAGCTATTACTTACCAACGCGCAAAACTCTTGACAGCTCGACAGAATGCGACAGAAACTGAGTCAAATTCCGCGAGAAGCATCACCAGCACATCCTTAAGGACACTCGAAGCGCAGAATTCGTGCCGCAGTTGCACCGAGATGCAATTTCACAACGACCAAAACGAGACGTGACACGAGAGTGGCTTGTAGAGGAGGAGCGATGGCAGAGCAGGCAATTGTAGAGATAGCCCTGAGAAAGAGACCAGAAGTGGACCTAGCCATAGGCTTTGAGCACCGCCCCAGGAAGCTTGTTCCCCAAACGAATGCTTCACCCACGGAGAGGATGGATGACAACACTCTCGTCGAGTACGTCCGTCACCAGTCGCCACCGGATGCAACTGCGCAGAGTTAACTGGATGCTAATTGGATGCTAATTGGATGCTAATTGAGTTCTAATTGGAATGTCCTAGTCAAACCTAAACATGTACATTTCAATTTCGGTTCCACGTCACCAAGATCATCTTATCAATCAGTATATGACAGGTGGCGACTTAATGCCCACGGTCTGTTTTCCCAGGCATTACGCGGACGATAATGGCTCCCGCTGATTTTGCTCTCATAGAAAAGAGAAAAGTTATATTTGGTTCTTTTTAGTATATTTTTGTTTCACTTCAGCTATTGTCTGAACGATGTCCACCAATAATTTAGGCTGCAAGTGGGACAGGTGTCAACGTTTCACAGCCATAAAAAATGAAGGTGGCAATCTCTGTGGGGCAATTCACCTTTTGTCGGCTGAAAAGGTATCTCTGTTTCTTATACTGTTCTACAGACATCCTTGCCACCAGTAGTAATCTTTAAAGCCTTGACTTTAAAATTACAACACAAAATATTACCAATAATCATGATTTATTCAATAAATCGTTTATTCATATATATATAGGAAATGATGATATTAAACAGTTATAATTACTAGTCATATCTTTTTGTTGAGAAGTAGTTTATTACCATTGTAGAAGACATTTAACTACTTTGTTTTTTCTTTTTATTTTTACACTATTATAAGGAATTTAGAGTTTCTTATACCATTGACTATGATGAATGAGACACTGAAATAGTTGATAAAATGACATAGCTGCGTGACACAGTATTTATTTATTTATATGTTTATTTATTTATTGTGCAATCATGGCCTACGTGTCCTCTGCCACGGTATTTTGTTTATGGAAAATTAGGTAACAAAGACTACTTGCTTATCTATATCAATTGTATAAGAGTTTCACAAAGTGTCTTATAGAACTAAAATTAATACATTCGCATTATAGAATATAGATATTACCAGTAACTCGTGTATTATTAATAGAGAGAGTATCGATGTGGTAATTTTCCATTGAAATTTTATTCTTAAAACACACCCAAGCCCATACAAATGTGCAAACAAATTGTTCTTCAGTGATTGTAAGTTCTTAATCTATTTTTGATATTTTACTTTTATTTTCATCAATGTTTCACAAGTATGCTATAATTTTCAGTGGTAAGACGTCATAATGTAAGATTTAGTTTCAGTTAAAGAATACTATGATTTAATTGACAGAATCACACTATCCTAAATTCATATGTTTCACATGTTTAAAGTTTGATAATGTTTTTTTCAGACAGCTCAACTTCTTTATGAATTGTGTTCAACTGTAAGTGCTTGTGCAAGAGAAAATATGTCATGTTTGCATTCAAAGATTTGCCATGCTTGGTTCATATCAAACATCTGACAGGTTGTTTAATTACATTTTAACAACTGATTAGTTTTTTTGAATGAAGTATGTTTTTAAAAAGTGGTATATGATTATATTGTGTTAAGAAATAGCTTTAAAAATTATTTGTGGTCGTAGCCATCATCTTGATATTTTGTACCACTATGCTTTTATCAACATACTTTGATGTTTAAAGTTAATCTGTATTTCTTTTTCTTTTTCTTCTTTTTTTTTTTGGGGGGGGGGGGGTGACAGGGTGTGGATTACTTGTTTGTGTGTATATTATAATCCCTTTAATTTTTGTTTTAACATCTTATTGGGTCAACGAAGTTTTGTATTTGTACAAAGTAAATCCTGAAAATTTTAAGGATGACCAGGTGAGAAAATAACTGTCTAGACCAAAAAACAGCACTTTCATCATTATGAACTCTGCATCTTGATATGCACAATAGTTAATTTATATGTTTTTTTCACGAAATTTTTTCACCAAAATAAATTGCATCAAATAATTAAATAAATCCAACATTTTATTCCATGGATGATCAAAAAGCTGAATGCAACAGTTCAATTCAAGAAGATAGTGTGGACAAAATGAATTTTGTTGGCCAAAACAAATGACAATCTCATGCAAAGTTGTTACTCATCATTGATTATATGATTCAATATTCAGTTGAATACAACAATAACATTGGTAATAAAATTTTGCAAAAAATGATAGTTAGAACATTTGAGTAATTCACATTAAGTGAAAGGTTATTTGAAGGACACTATTTTTAGTTTGCTTTTTTATCATGTTGTAAACAACACTCAATTCTACAAGTATTGTTATCAACAATAACCCCTTCATCTTATACGTTCATTGGGATTAAGCCCCAAGATTTGGCAAGGGAATAGCCCCACATCTTCAAGTCTATTTCATTTCACACTAAGAAATTTAAGTTGATGCGAAGATATTCCTAAATTGGTATATTAGGTCAGCATGGTATTGAAAAAGTCACTGCCATGGAAAGTTTTCAGACTCTGACTTTGTGAAGAACTAAGGCCCTTGACAAAAAAACAAGAAGGGAATAGAAAAGCGAAAAGAAGGGAGAAAAGCAACGGAAAAAGTAAGCTTGGTTCAAAATTTTCGGCTGCCCCGGTGGTTCGTACGGATCACGGGTAAGGGGGGCGGGGAGGGATGCCTCGAGCCACCCGCCCCGTCCCCTGCCAAGAAAGTGCATAGCGAGACAAGCGGTTGCAGGTGTCCCCCCGGTGCGGGAATCCACTCGGGATATGGTGCCGACGAGAAAGCGAAGGTACGACAGATTCTAGGGAATATTTCGTTCATCGGGGTGGAGGATCTGAGCGCAAGATTTGAATTCAGTAGGGCTAGATCGTACAGTGCACGATCGCTCCTTTCGTTGTCATCCCCTGCTGACGTGGATCCCCCGCCCAAACTGTTGGCTACCAATATGGTGGGTTGCCGAAGCCCACAACGTGGATACGTGGATACGATTTCTGTATATATGTATCTGTATACAGACATACAGACACACACACACACAAATTTATGGTGTTATGTTAGGATGGGATCTATGCATAAATCATAAAAAAATATATTAAACTTTAATGGAGTTTTATTATTAGCCTGGTCTAAATGTGAACACGGAATGTGACACACATTACATGGTGGTTATATATATATATATATATATAGATGTTGTTTATGAGTACATGTTTATACAAGCTTGTTGTATACTGGTAGATTTTTCTAATAATTTGCATTTAGATATAAAATCGTTGATTTTGTTTATGTATTTACAATGAGGAATTTAATTGTGAAGAAAAATCATGTGGTGTTTACAACTTTAACTCTAATTTTACCTACAAACACATTTTAGGGTTTAAAAACTACTGAGATCTTTTGAAATTGTTTCAAGAAGTATGGAAAAGGTTTTTGAAAACATGCTTGGTGATTATTCAAATATAATGTAATACATGCAATCAATTGAGGTGGTTATAATTACATTATGTTAAAACTTATTAATTAATTAGTTAATTAATTTAGGGAATTAAAATTGAACCATAACTTCCAATAAACAAGCCTGATGGATATCAGCATTATGATTTTCTGACTTTTTTTTAAAAAATTTATTTTTTTTTATATTTTTTGTATTTCCTTTCTTCATCTTTTGTTATTTTGTTATTTTTTTGTTTGCTTATTTTCAGCACTATTAATGGGTGATTGCAAATGACTTTAGAACACGGTGTAAATTGACATTTATAACAAGTACATTATGAATTCACATGCAATGTGAACTGTTTTTAATTGTGCAATTATTTTTACAAGTATTAACTGACATTGCATACTTTTCAACAACTTCTTTTTACATTCCTTTAATAATAAATAAATAACAAAAATATCTCGTTTTTGGTAAATATTTAATGTAAAGGCATATTTAAATTATATATATATATATATATATATATATATATATTTTTTTTTCACTCTCATATGAAATTCTTATATCAATTCTTGCATGTTGTGTTGTATAAACTGAAATGTGGATAAATAAAAGAAAATAAATGATTGACATAGTTTTCAAATAATCATATTTCATAAAATTATTATCTCTTATGAACAGGTTAAGACAATTCACTTAATATAGGATATTTATCCTTAAATAATAATAAAAATTCCTATATTAATAATATATTTTTTAAAACTTGCAATGCCAGCAAAAATTGTATCTGGTGGTTGTACAAGAATTTTTTGAATTTTGTTGTGCTAGTGATCAATAGGTCCTAAGTGCATCTTTTCTTATCAAAATATAAAGTTGTTGGTATTTAATTCACTTCTCAAAATGAAATCACCTTGATTGTAGAATTAAGCATTTGTCATTTTTGCAGATCATTTGATTAGGAAAGCAAATGAATTGATGGAGGGGAGATGCAGAGTCAAAAGAGAACAACCAATTTTCAACACTAGTCAAAATAATTTGGCCAAGTAACATCCACACAAAGTGACACATAGATTGTGGCATAAATATGGTAGCCAACAAGCTGGAAGCCTCTCTTAGTAAAGATGACAAAGTAATCGTCTTAAACAATATTGTCATTTTATACCTTGTTAGTTTAAATGGCATTGTAGTGATATTATTATCTAGTTGTGAGAGCAATTCTTGAGATGCATCCTCAATTCCTATGTGTCTTCCCATAGGCTTGGTTAGTACATTGATTGTTGATTTTGTAGATTTAGTCTAATCTCACCATCCTTAATTGAAAACAATATATGACGATGCATTTATTTAACAACTCAAAGACAAGTACAAGCTCTTCATTAGAGTTGTGGCGATTAAACCTATATTATGATCATTGTTGAAAGCTAATTCAAATATGTTATTTTATCAAGTGTAGATTCTAGCTAGTTCTTACTTTTTTCACTTTTGTTTGTTTGTTGGTGGTATTGGTTGTGTTTTGCCTACCACATCTTGCATTGAAGACAACTTCATCTTGATAAGCTACCAACAAGACAAGAATTGCTCAATCTAACAAATTTCTCATTAAAGGGAATATTACACTCTAAATAATAGTATATTAAAAAAAAAGAAATACACATTTTAAAAGGATGTGTTACATTCTAAATAATAATATATTTAGAAAGGAAATAAACTTTGCTTTGCTCTATTTTGGCTTACTAGACTTAAATTCACTAATTTCTAATAGTGCCCTTTATATTCTTTATTAATAAAAATTTATATTATATATTACTTAATATAGGATAAGTAGGACAATATCCTATATTAAAAGGGCATGCTCATAAAGTATAATAATCACGCTCAAAATTCATCAAGGGTTCATCTTTATTATGCTTTGCAACATTTATTATATTACATAATGGATGAGATGACTTCTTTTTGACATCCCCTTTCTTTCCAATTCTTAAATTAAGATAGAAATACAAATTATTGCTTTCTAAAGCAATTCCAGTCTTTTAAAAGATTACCTATTTAGGATTTATAAAAATAATAATTTTACCCTTTACTGAAATGAAAAATGAATTGATCAATTCAACAATTTTATCTTGGTAACATTACTAAAAAAATTACTAAAAAAATTGGATATTAAAATTTAAATCAAGATTAAATTTTATACTACAGATATATATATATATATATATATAATTTTACAGTGGTAGTCATGTTTTAAACCACCATTATTTTTATTTTTTTGTTTTAAATCTCCCTTTCAAAGAATAAAAAATAAACTTTTTTGAAGCTCTTTGAAACCTTTTTGAAGTAGGTACTTTCATAAGAACTTGGTCCTTTATCTAATAAAAACTGCCTTTTGTATATGACCCGTTTATTTTGAATATTTTGAATATTTTTAAATTAAATAAAAATTTAGGAATAATATATTTCTCTAATTCTTTTAAATTACTGAATATATATATATATATATATATACACACATTTTTTCCCTTTAATTGTGATTTATCTTTCATAAAGGATCATCCAAAGTCTAATTATATTTTCTTTTGGTTGTTTATTACTTGAATTTTATGGTTTTATTTTCTTCTATAATTTTGGAGGTTCCTTAAGACGTGCCAAATTGTTGTAATAGGTAGGTTCCAAAGCCTCAGCATCTTATTTTAAGAGCAATCTATCAATTTTCAAAATTTGGAGTAATTCCCAAATGGAAAGAAAATAGTTAATATTTCTATTATGCTACATCTTAGTTTCCTTTTATTTTTTGTCTAATATATATATATATATATATATATTTGTCAGATTTGAATAGATTCTACTTTATCAAGCATCAAAAGGCTGTGGTATATGCAAGGTTTTGCCTCATGAAGTAAATCCTTTTTGACAATTGAACCTCTATTCCTGATATAAACACTTCAGTTTATTACTTATAAATGTTTTCTATGAAGAAAAGAGGGTGATATCAAATATTTGCATTAGAGCTAAGTTTATAACTGGCTCCAATTGATTAAATACATTAATTTTGTAGTGTGCATATTAGTTTTAAAATATTTAATTTGAAAATAATTATTTATTTTGAAGAATTTTATATACTTTTTTGATCCAATGGAAATTTAATAATATTTCAATAATATTAATTAATTTACCGCCCTGTATAAACAACATGGAAACATATTTTAGAAAATAAAGTTTGCATGATTATATTCTACACTCAAAAGCCATAAAAAAAGATATATAGAAATAAAAACAAAAAGGAGTTTCTGGTTGAATGTAAAGTCCATTCTGATACATTAAAATTAGTTATATTTTTAAAAATGTTGAAACTTTCACTACCTTTTATTCATATGTTTATAAACATAATAATTAATTAAAGTTTGCTATGCTCAATGTAAATGAATATGCTTTGATGCTGGTCATCAAAGCAATCATTTTTCATCAATCGAAAACCCTAAACCTGGTTTTCAAATTAATGAAAGTAATCAAAGGCTTCAGACTTAATCTATTGTAATGAATTGCTTGTTTAAAATCTCTTTAATCTATTATCACATTTAAGCTATTTTATTTTATTTTAGACATTTATATAAATGTTATAGTATTTCTAAAAATATATTATATAATGTTTTTAATCCAAATTGTCTTCATAACATGCTATTTTTAATACAATATTTTTAGATCCATTTCACATGAAATGTTGAAGTAATAAATTTTTAAAGTGATGTTACTCAAAAAAGTTTACTATACATATAAACTAAATCAAATTATTTTCCAAAAAACTTTGATAATAATTTTAAAATAGGAAATTGATCTGTCCCATTCCACAGTCATTTTAATAAGTTATGCGATTCTTTTATTAGTATTATTGAAGTATTATTATTTTGAAATATTATTATTTTGCAATATAATCTGTAAAAATTTAAGTAAAATTTAACTTTTGAAATATATCTGATATATGAAGTCCATAGTTTTTTTATACATTTTTTAAAAAATCATTTTTTCCCTTACTATTATAAAAATTGAATAAAAGAAATGCATGTCAAAAAAAATGAAGATTATATATATATATATATATATATATATATATTTCTTCTTTTTTATAAAAAATCATATACCATTAGAAATTAAAGTCAAGATTTAAAACATAATGCAGTAGCTTTAGGCAAATCAAACAACAATAGTATTAATAAAAACTAGAATATTAAGATGAATATAAAAAATATTAATTTTTTTGAAAGAGATAGTTTTAGGTATTTTTTACTTTTTACTTTTTACTTTTATTAAAATTAAAATAGAAATTTAAAATATTCGGATTATACATACTTTTTAAAAATTAATCCATATTTCCGAAGTTTTTTTGCCAATATTTGTTTCTTTACATTTTAAAAAATTCTTCTGGTTTTGTTAAGTATGTAAGTTATTTAGTTATTAATTTGATTTAAGGTGATAATTATAATTTCATTTGAAAGTATATACACAAAATCATAAACAACATAGCTTGAAATTTGATGACCATAATAAGTGATATTTAATCAATTTTCCTTTATTTATAATAGCATTTTAAAAGGTATAAATAATGAATATTATATTTTTATGAATACAATTTAATATTTAGTAAAAGATATGAGAGATTGTGTAATTAATGATGGGATACTAGTTTTTGAATGTATACCACTTTGAATAAGTGATTTTATATATCATATTTTTAAAAGATATGTGGGTCTGCTAAATGTATCTTGATAAAGAATCTCAAATCAAATTGTTCAACTACTAATGGATTGTGCAGTATGTGTAAATACTCTAGTTTCCAAAGCCTTAAAGGCACACTGGGTAAAATTTTATGATAAACATATTTGAAAACATATCTCCCTTGCTATATATATCTGTATATATATTAAATATATAATTATTCATCTTCAATTGGTATTTTGATCAGTTGATTTTTATTTTAATTATAATATCAAACCACTTGGTTATTATTTTAAATATAGAAATTTCATTTATTTCAGAGTTTATTGATTCACCATCAAAAAATGACCTGTGACAGAACAGTTGTTTCCAAAGCATTTTTCACAAATGTTAATAAGATAAAAACACAACTATCAAAAGAAAAATATAATGTTATAAATTTTACACTTAAATATATCAATCTGCCTCTCACTCTCTCTATATGATGCAATGCAAGTATGTTAGAATACTCACATCCCCATAAAGACTAACATTTTTGCTACTATTTGACAAGTTGTTTGGAGAATACCATTTATCACCTGAATATGTATTTTCTATAATTTATACAAATAAATAAAACATTATTAAGGTTAGTACATTAGTAGAAACAAAATTTACATATTAAATAGGTGTCTTTTCCGCCCAAAATTTGAGTATATTTTAAATATATATTAAAAATAAGAATAAAAAAAAAATATACACATACTCATATGTTCTTGTTTTTTTTAAAAATTAAATTGAATTATTATTTGTGATATCAAAATGTTGATAGCAAGCAATGATACTAATGCATTCAATTTTACAATATGGTAAATGTAAAATTACGTCTCGTTTGTTTTTTTTTTAATCTCTACGAGAATGTGCCCAAATTCTACGATATCGTATCCGTTGTCGGTATGAGGGGAACAGTTCTCCTTATACCGACACAACCTGGCTGCTCTAAGAGGACGTCGTCCAGGCTGGAGACATTCAGTGGGCGACACGTGATTTGTTAATTATCAGCACGTGGCGATTTCTATCGATGCATGGAATGATTCACAGACGGATGAGTGATGTACCGTTTTTAGATGTTCGAGTGGATGAAAGTACTCATGGATTTTAGGATTTTAGGAGTTTTTTAATGGATATGAATTGATTCATGTTGGAATAGATTATTACAATTCTGTGTGATGCATATATTTTAACATTTATTTGGTTATTTATAAAATAAAATCATACATAGGTCAAGATGTTGTTTAGAGACTCAATAAGATGGTTTTAAAAAAAAAATTGTAATATTCTCTTGTTTTTAATGAGTTTTTTTTTTTTTTTTTTTTTTTTTTGAATTTTATAAAAAAAATTAATACAAGTAATTATGAAAGTTCCAACCATATATTATTAAGTTTTTTTTTTTTTTTTTTTTTTTTTTTCTTAATCCAATTACATTTGGATAGTGAATGATTAGATATTTTGGTGTCTTTTCAGAGCCAAGGCACAATTACTTTTAGAGTGAAACCTTGGAAAATACTATTGCGTATACATATATATATTTAATTTGAATAGTTTCCATTTAAATTATTTAAACATAAAATATTATATAATCTTGCTAATGGCATGAGTATGCTCTTTTTTTAATTCATCCATTTGTAGAAGCATACTCATGTGTGATTTTTCTCTTTTACATATACACACATGCATATGAAAAAAATTCTCATTGTGTCATATTTAAAATAGAATAAAATGGAATAAAAACAAGTGATATTTTTTTGAAATTGGACATTGAAAGAAACAAAAAGGAGTGTGTCTTGAGCTAGCTTCCAACTAATTTGAATGAAATGTCATTATATAATAATTTAGCAGTTTAGATTTTTTTTTTTGAAATTCTTATAGATTAAATAAATTATTTGATTCCCTTAAAAAAATTATATGAGCAAAAACAATGCATTCCAAAAAATGACTTTTGTTATATTGTTATGCCACAACAATATTGTTTTGGTTTTTCTTGAAAAAATAAAATGGAATATATATCACGGACACAAAATATAAACTTGAAGTTTAAACAAGAAGTTTAAGAAGAACTGGCAGGAACTGGATTAATCAGATGAGTACAGAAACAACACCAGAGAGGTGAGCTAGAGCTCCAAGAGATGTGTTGTCGAGACTGAAGAACTCTTCAGCCTTGATTCCAATATATATACTCCTAACTAGGAAGCTTCTCAAGTAGCTTCCACCAACTAGGGAGCTTCTCAAGTAACTTCTACCAACTAGGAAGCTTCTCAAGCAGTTTCCACCAACTAGGGAGTTTTTCAAGCAACTTCTACTAACTAAGAAGCTTCTCAAGCAACTTCTACCAATTAGAAAGATGTTGGAAGGCTCTGGAAGATTCTAAAGAGTTCTAAGAATCTTCTAGAATATTTTAGAAGGTTTTGATAAGTATGTCCTTGACATCACGTCCTCCTCTAGCTTCGAGGTCTCCGAGAAGCCATTTGAGATATATACTCACAAACGTAGGAAATCAAAAATTTGTCGCATAGTCTCTGCAATATATTCCAGCTGTCGTTCAGGATGCAGATGATTCATGGGCCCTTGTAGCCACCGATAATGACCAATACCTTCCACTTGGAACCATGCTTGAACTTTTGTATCTTCATTATGAAAACGACTTGAAAATATCGCTTCGCCACTACTTACATGAGTTGGTTCAACTTCAAAGACAATTACAAGTGACCTGCTACTTGGTATTCTTCGACGTCTTCTTGGCTCTTCTAATTCTTCATCTCAAGGTCCACGTCCTGAGCTACTCGTTTGAGATGGTACCACTAGTACAGTATCTACATTCTTACTAGCTATATCTAAATACACTTTGATATTAAATATCTTGATACTACGAAATACAACAAGTTATGTTTTGATAAGACCTGGATTCCTTTTCTATTCATTTCTCTAGAGAAAGCTTCATCTTCATGCTTTGTTAATGGCCAACATTTGATTTATTAAGATATCATCGACGGAATTTCCGTACCTTTTGCGACGCATTGGCAAGATTTTTGGCCGGTTCCTATGTTCGTTCATTAATATTGTAGCCGCTCCAATGCACAAAGTACTCTAATTTATTCCATCTTTGCCATGAATCTAATATCTTTTCTACCTCATATTCTTTATTGTTTTCAGTTTCTATACTAGGCGGCGGACATCACATTCTTCCAAAAAAAGACGATTCTCGATAAGATTCTAACAGAGAAACATGAAAGACAAGGTGTACCTTCATAGCAGTTGGTAACTCTAAGCGGTACAACACAGGATTGATCTGCTTCTGAATAACAAATGGTCCCAATCTTCGGTAGTCCAACTTATCACATGGCCGCTTGGTCTTGATATTCCGTCGAAGCAGCCATATTTTATCTCCAATTTTGAAATTAGATACCTGATTCTGAAATTTATCCGCAGATGCTTTATAAGACTCTTGGGTAATTTGCAATTGAAGCTTTAATGTGATTTGAAGCTTCGATAGCTGCTGCACCAATCCTACAGCTGTTGGGTTGTTATTCGCTGACGGACTCAATAGATCAAGCTTTGGATGGTATCCATAGTTGAAAAAGAATGGTGTTTTTTGAGTCAATCCATGAAAGGTGTTGTTATATGCAAACTCGGCTAGCGATAGATATGCAGTCCAATTATCTTGCTGATAGTTGATGCTGCATCGTAAATATTGTTCCAAAACTTGATTCACTCGTTCCGTTTGGCCGTCCGTTTGAGGATGGAATGTCCAAGAAAGCTTGATGTCCACCTTCAATATCTTAAAAAAAGATCTCCAAAACTTTGATACAAATTGGGTTCCTCAATCCGACATGATATCATCTGATAGACCATGATATTGATACACATTATCAAAAAAGAGCCTTGTTGTATCTTCGCTTGACGATGTCTTCTTACAAGGGATAAAATGTGCCATCTTTGTAAGTCGATCGACCACAACAAAGATGTTGTCAAATGAATTTGATGGTGGCAGATCTGTAATAAAGTCCATAGAAACTGAAGACCATCGACGACACGGAATACGCAATGGTTGTACAAGTCCATAAGGGCGATACCGAGGGTTCTTAGATCCTGAACAAATGTCACAAGAGAGGACAAAATCTTTCACATCCTTCTACATTTGGGGCCACTAGAAATCTCGGAAAATGAGTTCCAAGGTCTTGTTGAATCCGAAATGTCCTGTAGCTAGAAAGTCATGACGAGATTGAAAGACTCGAAGTCGTGCTGGCCCTTTTAGGATATACAATTGCTCCTCAAAGTATAAGAGATCTCCTTCAACCTTGAACTTGTCATCATTGATATGCTGCTTGATATCAAGGGCTATTGAATCTTTAATGGTCGCAACACGTACCTGGTTGAGGAAGTCAGCATCAATTGGAACTATAGCAGCGCAAATCCTGAATTGCTCTGGCTTTAATAATGTCGTATACTATTGATCAAGCACTGCTTCTCCAACCTTCGGCGCAAGATATGATCTTCTTGATAAGGCATCAAATAGTCTTTGCTGCTTTTCAGACCGATAAATAATAACAGGTCAAATCTAGATAGCGACATATTCCATCGAGTTTGACGATGGTTTTGAATCCAATCAGACATGAAATATTCCAGATTCTTGTGATCCGTATATACGGTCACCAGATGCGCAGCTCCTTCGAGGAAATGATGCCACTCTTGGAAAGAATCCATTATAACAAGAAATTCTTTATCATGAATCTTGTAGTTGATCTCAATCGCAGAAAACTTTTGTGAATAGAATGCAACCGGATGAAGCTTATTGTCGATGCCAATGTGCAAAAGTACGGCTCCTAAAGCAAAATCCAAAGCATTGGTTTCCAAATAGAAAGCCTTTGTAAAGTTTGAATGTATCAAGATTGGAGCCATAGTAAATGCCGTTTTAAGATTTTGAAATGCTTTTTTTGCTAGAAGTCCCCATTCCAACTTATCCTTACATGTTAATCGAGTGAGTGGAGCAGCAACTTGAGAATAATTCTTGATGAAGATCCGATAGAAGTTGGCAAAGCCGAGAAAATATTGTACGTCTCTAACCGTCTTTGGAACTTCCCAGGACACAATTGCTTCCACCTTCTTGGGATCCATCTTCAAGCCTTCCGTAGTCACAACGAATCCTAAAAACTCCATCTCAGTTTTGTGAAATAAGTACTTCTCCAACTTGGCATAGAATCCTCACTCACATAGTTTTTCGAGTACCAAACAAACGTGCTTCTTATGCTCTTCTTCGTTCTCAAAAAACATCAAGATATCAACCAGATAAATGACAACAAAATCGTCTAGATATTCTCAAAAAATATCGTTCATTATGTGTTGAAAAACCACTGGAGCATTAATAAGGCCAAATGACATGACATTATATTCAAAATGACCATACCTTGTACGAAAAGCTATCTTCCATTTGTCTCCTTCTTTGATTTGCACAAGGTTGTAAGCTCCCCTTAGATCAATCTTTATAAAGATGTTTGCACGTCCAAGTTGTTCCAGAAGACTAGAGATCAAAGGTAATGGATAGCGATTCTTCTTTGTCACCTTGTTGAGACCTCAATAGTCCACGCACATCCATAGTGAGCCATCCTTCTTCTTCACAAATAAGATTGGTGTCCCAGTTGGTGATTTTGAATAACAAATGAAGTTCTTGGCTAGGTTCTTGTCAATGTATTTCTGCAATTCAGCCAATTTTATCTGCAATAGGTTGTAGATTGGACCAAAAGGCGGTTGTGCTCCTTCTTGTAATTCTATGGCACAATCATGTGGTCGATGTTTTGGTAGTATGTCAACATTCTTCTTTTGAAATACATCTTGAAAATCCTTGTATTGTTCCGGTATATTTGTTGTTGAAATCTGCTCTCCACTAGTTGGAGTCGCATAAATTTTCAATGGTGTGCCTTCCTTGCATGATCTTACAAACGTTCTTGTTCCAATGAATAAGGATTTTTTTGGTTTAGGGTCTTCTTCCAAGCTTGTCCTCAAGTTGTTCTATGGGAAATGTTATCCTCCACAACCTCCAATCTATGGATGGATTATATTTTTCCAACCAAGAAAGACCAAGAATAATAGGATTTGACGAGGTGCTAATAATGTTGAAAATAATATAACTACTATGGTCTTTAAACATTACTTCTATAGGTTCTAATTCATGGGTGACACTACCAGATAATAAAGGTCGTCCATCTATTACTTCTACGTGAACAAGTTTTGATTTTTGTATTAGGAGAATTTTGTGAGAACATGATTTTTGAGTAAAAACAATGGTATGCAATCTAAAGCCAGGCTGGTTTTATTTTTCAGGAATAAACGTGGGAGTTTTCTATTGAACAATGGAGTAGGTTGAGTAGAAAGAAGAACTTTGGTTTTGATTTGTCAACTTACGATTCATATTATAGCTGACATCCTCGTTTTCTTGAACAAACGCACCTCTATTCTTGATGCTGCGTCCATTTTGCTTCTTAGGACAATTTCCAGCTCTATGGCCTTCTCCACCGCAATAATAGCACAAATCTTTCTCCATACGCTGCTTCTTTTCTTTTGGAGTAAGAGATTTGACACGTACCGCATTAATCTGCATGTCCTCTGTCTCCGCTTGTGAATTTAGGCTACTTGCCGATATAATTGCGCCATGATGATTTATATATTGTCTGGAGCGTTGGTCTTGGTGATGTTGAAATAGGCGGTTATCACACTTTACAACTTAGCTAATGGCTTCGTTGAGCGTTTGTGGATCAGGAAGAGATAACAACAAATCCTTCATGTCGTCCCTTAGACTCCAATAGAATTGATTCATCAATGTTTCTTCATCCCAATTGATGTCGCATGCTAATTGCCTAAAATCCGATGTATAGGTTGATGCAGAGCGAGTCCTTTGTTGTAGCAATCGAATTTTTGTTGTAGCCCACCGAGTCTTGTCATAGTTGCCAAATACTTTCACAAATGCCTCCAAAAAAGTCTCAAAGTTGTTCAAAATTGGTGATCCTTTTTCAAATAGAGGAGCAAATCACAATAGAGCTTGTCCCATAAGCAAAGTTTCAACCAATCTAACGCGTGATTCCTCCGTCGGATAACATTCGAGTTGTAGAGCTGTTATTAACTTGATTTGATTGACGAAACCTCAAAACTTGGAGCATGTGCCATCAAACTTGTTTGGAAGGCTAATTTGAGGCTCCTTTTGTTGTAGAAGCAATGGTTCTTGTTGAACCATAGGTAAAGCTGTTTCTTCTGGTACGGAAGTTCAAGGCTGATGAAGCTTAGGTTGTGCTATTCCGGATGCTCCATCATTATGAAGTCTTGCAAAGATTCCTTCCATCAGCGTAGTTCTCTGTGATAACATAGTAAGAGCATTCATAATGGCATCCATCTTGGACTCCAAACTTTCACTCATATTAATGTCTTGACCTCCAACCATTCTAAGGGAAAGGAAGTAATTGTTTCTACAAGGAGGAAATATTGGTTTAGAAGAGAATACTCCGCAACATCTAAAACGCCTTAAGACCTTCAAGAAGAGGGATAATCCATTCTCTCCAAGAAGAATAAGACTACAATATTATGACAAAAAAGATATCAGTTTAAAGGAGGGTAATCCGCAACCTCTACAAATAGTAGTGTACTTTCAAGAAGAGGAACCTTCTAGAATATTTTAGAAGGTTCTGATAAGTATATCTTTGACAGTATATCTTTAATTTTTTTGTGTTTTTGAATTCTATATAAAATATTTAAATTATTTATTATTTTAGAAAATTAAATTTAAAATTTAACAGAGGAGTTTTATTATATTAATTATATTGAATTATAAATCAATCAATACATATTTTTAAATTAAATTTAATTAGTTTCATTTATAAAATTACATATTTATACTTTTATTTTGAAATTTATCCAAATTTTCTAGGAAATTTAATTTTCAAATCATTATATTAATATATGTTATTCTTTTATTTTATACCTTTAATTTATTCTTTAATTTAAAAAAAATATACTATATCTTTTGTTTTAAATCTTTTACTTAAAAGTATGTTAATTAGAATCAGCTTCTACAATTTCCCAGGGACAAATTTGATCAAATTACAACTCCATGTTTACATACTTCTTTAAAAGACAATAAGATCATTTTGAAATATATATATGTATACATACACATACATACATATTTATTCAAATCAATTTTAAAATTTTAATGCATGTATTTATTTTTACAGAAAAATAATGTTGAAATTTATAAATAAATAATAGACATTTTTTGGTGTTGGTTTTTTGTCTGCACTTGAGAGTATATTTATAATTTTGAATTTTTTAAGAGAAAAAGGAAGAAGAGAAGCATTTTTTAAAACAAAAGGATTTTAGCACGTTGTTGCGTGGCGTGAACTTCTATCTAAGAATACACCGGGTATCTAGCTATAGAGAATTTTACTTAATATTTATTGGCTAAACTCTAATGAGTTATTTGTCCTTAATAAGAAGGATAAATACACACGATAATATGAGAAAAAGATTTTGTATGATTAAAACCTCTTATTTTTAAGTAGGTTTGTATATAAGTTTTCTCTATGATATGTAGAAAATCCTTAAAAACCTTTTAAAGACTCATCTATATATCAAAATCATATCATGGCTCTATACATCCACCCTTTATACCTCCATAAAGTCTTGGCTCCCAAAAACACCTTTAGTATGCACAAAAGTCCAAATTTGCAACAAAAACCCTTAAAAATATATTTTTCCACAAAGGATGTTTTTCTTCTCGAACTTTAGAAAATCATGTCCTCTGATCCAGCCGTTCAGTTTTCTTCAGACTTTCAAGCAAGGTAGAATTCACCTTTAAGCTTTACCACAAAAAAATATAACCGCAAATATACTTCCGATCGTTCGATATCTCAAAACCCCTAGTAGGTGCTTAAAACCCTAGCTCAGAGACACCCGAGCACTATTTTCTCTATATCTCACAAACCCAAAACCCTAATGCCACAAAAATTTTGCACATAGTCTTGTGACATAAACATATATACTCCTGAAAATTTTGAGCCAAAAATCTATCAAATTGATTAAGATATAGCTCAAAATGTAACCGCTAGTTAAGCAGAGTCACTTACTGCCTTTAGCTTACAAGCACTAAATTCAACTTGCAATATCTCCTTGACCCTAGCTTGGATTTTATAGAGCTGTACGTGAAAAGTGTAGCCAAGAAAGTGCGCTTTCCAACCCTAGTCGCTGATCTTTGATTGCTCTGTGTATGCGCGAGATATACCCAAAAGAGTGACAGTAGGTCCAAAATCAACACCCTAACTTTGAGCGCCTATAACTTCTTCATTAAAAGTCCAAATCATGCGAGATTTGCACCTAAACCATATCCAAAAATCTAAACCTGATGACCCAAGCCTCTGATGTTTGACTTCCCCCAAAAAACAAACCCTAACTCCTAATAAACCCTCGGGCAGCCTCCTTGAAGCCCATTGGGCATGATTTTTGGCCAATTAGAATAGAGATTTCTATCATCTACCTCTATTCATCCACATGGATGGCCAAACTACCCTTTTTACACTAAAAACCCTTTTCTAATCCTTCTTCTTATAAGATTTACATACTTGGTGCTTTAAGCACCAAATAAAAGAAGTAAACTAAGATCTTAAGGATCACCAATGTCCAACAAAGGTGACTTAAGATATATACAAGTTACTATCAATATAAAATTAACTTCAAAAGTCACTACTAAAAAGAAAATAAGGTTGTATAAACCTTAATAATAATCCTTTTAATAGATCCTTTCTAAACTAGCAACCTAATCACATCCTATAACCAATAAAATCCACTGATATGACTTTCATTTAGCTAAGTAGTAAATTGTACATTAAATATACATGTACAATTTTTTCACATAGTAGCCGAACCACAACACGACAACGTGTGTTTGTGCTTATCCATTTTGCAAAGTTTTCAATGTTGGATAAATAATTTGGGTGTATTTGGATGTGGCTTGGGAATTCAATGCAAAGGATTGGATAGAAACATGTAATGTCTTGTCGTTTAAATACTTCTAACATGATAAATGGGAGTCCAAGCAATAGGCACAAAGAACTATTTGTTCATCTATTATCATTTTAATATATATATATATATATATATATATACACACACATGTGTCCATATAATGTATGTATGTATTTTTTTTGGATGTATGTATTCTTATTATAAATATAAGTTAAATATTTTAAAAAATGTATATGGTTTGTTCTATAATTTCAAAAAATCTATTGCACAAACTTATGATGAAGATTGAAGCAAACTCAAAACAAACTATGATTGATATTAATTAGATGCAAATAAAAAGATAAATTCATTTACAATACAAATTAAAAATAAAGAGCTTTTTTTTGGACTTCTGTTAACTATAAATAAAAAATCATATGCTAATTCAAGTAAGAAAATATATTGATTTATATGATGTCTATAATATGCCAAAATTTTGAAACATTAATATTTTCTAATATTCATTATTTTGGATGTATATATATATATATATATATATATATATATATTGAACATTTAATTTTTAAAAAATAAAATAAAGTATATTTGTAAAAAAATTGAATTATAAATAATGTGTTTAAAATAAATAAATTATCTTTTAATTTTAATGAATAAAACTATATTAAATTAAAAATATTAATTTTCATGCTTTGAAATAATATTTTTTAATATTAATGAATAAAACTATATTAAATTAAAAATAAACTAAAAATTGATAAAATCTAAATATATTTATATAAGAATCTTGATTTACTACTATAATCACCTTTTCAACAAATTATATATATATATATATATATATATATATATATCATTTATTGTTCTTTTTTTATTTTAATATTAATATGTCTATTTAGGAAGTTTTTAATTTTTTTTTTTTTTAATATTATACTTGAAATTAATTGCTTAAAAAAATCTCTTTGTATTTAACTTCTATTAAATGATATAAATTTAATTCAAGAGATTATTTGATGATACCAAATTCTATTATATTTTGTATGTATTGGTCTAATTTTTATAAAATAATTTGTGCTTATATAAATTAAACATATGTAAATTAATGTCTTATTATTATCTTATAAGTTATTTTATATATATTTGAATTTATTATTATTAATAACATAATCTACTAAATAAAAATATAACTACTATAAATTCATTATATTTTTCTTTGCTATTAAATTTTACTTTTTATAATAAATATTTTAATTTATATTAAAAAATTTATATTCTAATTATTATAAATTATTCAAAAATATAAATTTAATAAAAATATCCAACATATTATTCCATATTTAATATCTTTCTAAGATGTTTGTGATGGTGCAGATGATAGCAATGTTTTACTTATTATTTGAATTGTCTTACAAAATAATCTATAATACTTGATTGTTTATTAAAAAAATATAGTGTTAATTAAATAATTAATATAAATTAGAATAAATAAAAAATATCTTGTATGCTTGTTTTATTTAGATTTTTGATATTGTCTAAGATTACTTTCAAAATATAAAATCTTATGCATAGCTATAGAATCTACTTTAGATCTTAGATACAGTACGACATGATTTTTTTTCTTTCAAAAATAATATATTATTCTTAGGTTGTAAGCTTCATAAAAAATCTTGTACTTTAAATATTATTTTTGTAATTAAAAGTAAACTTAAGTCACATATAAAAAGCTTTGATCCTATTACAATTATTACTGCACCACCAAATATATCTTCTATTAACACCGAAAACATTAATCCATAGATACTAGAAGTATAGCTAATTGAGACAAATTTCATATTAGACTACTTTCTCCTTTAATAAATTAGTTATTAGAATCAAAAAAATGAAGAGCATGAAAACATATTATATACTTTTAAAAATATAGTTTTAAACAACAAAATATCTTCAAAGTACAAATTTTTTAATATTATTTGGTTCATACTTTAAATCATCTTCCTATTAACTATCACTATATAATAGAATACAAAAGTTTTTAATTAAAAAAATCAATTATATTAACAAACCACAACTAGTATTATAATCATGACTCCTAAACTATAGTAGAATTTTATGGAGACACACAAGTAAAATTAAAAATATTCAAACCTTGGTAAAAATTTATGTAGACATTGATATGAATTGTAGATGGCCAACAATATTATAAGTGACAAAGTTGGGACACCAATCATATAAAATAGTAAAATCAACAATATATTAGAGTGATATGACTTGAGTTAGAGCCGTTGGAGCACATTTTAGAGCACCACTCTTCAACAAAGTTGTTGGCAAATCAGCGTTATACTGTCAGTTACTGCTTGACATGCAGTGTTCTGAAATACCAACTCTTTCCTTCATCGGCAAGCACATGTTGAACGCTGGGAGACAATTCCTATTTCCTCCAGGAAAGATTTTTCTTCAACGCCATTAGTCACAAGAAACCTGATTTCTCTTCATTGTCAACAGAACGGTGGAGGAGCTTGACCGACACAACCCTGGAGTCTTCTTCTCCATGGTGAGATTTACTGCTTCCAGTCTTTCCCGACATGGTTTCACGCCAGGGCATGTGCATTGTTATACACTATTGTAATTATTTTTATATTTATTTTATTTTTTCTCTTCAAGTCGTGCGTTCTTTTGCTGATTACCGGAATCGGCCACCGAGGAATCTCTCCCCGTTTGGTGAAGTCACTACCACAAGAGACGTGCATGGGAGAGGTGGTCAGGATGTAGAAATTGGTCGTGATAAGGAACGGATGTTAACATAACGGCAGACCTCGGCCCGTAGGTGTCGTCCACAGCTTTGAAACTGATGCCACTCCTTTAGCCAATGCGCCAGTCATTCATTGAAAGTAGCTTCATAGTTAAGAGGTGTTGGCGGTTCTTGTTCGGAACAAATTTTCTTCATGAAGTTCCTGAACACCGCGCGTGCAGAATCCTGACGTCGATTCGATACTTACTGATTTCACGAGTTGTGGTGTCGACTATAAACCTGCGCCACATTCAGCTGCAAGGGGATACGATGCCAAGGATGCAGTCAATGATGGAAATGGGAACACCAATGCATTGACATGTGACGAGCAAAGAGGAATGATAAACATATGCACATATTCGTGTGTGTGTGTGTGTATATATATATATATATATATGTGTATATCGTCATTCTACGGCTCGGTAGTAAAGCTGAGCAAGTGCATTCACCATCGCTGAGGCAGAGCCAAGAGAGCATCGATAGCAACACTCTGCAACCGTCCTCGCAGTCACCTCTCTGACCTTTTTCTACTGTACTTTTACTTTTGCTTTAAAGTAGTTTTGTAATTTTTGGTAGAATTGATTGTCTCTTTCCAAAAAAAAAATAATAAATAATAAAAAAATGATAATATATATATATATATATATATATATATATATTATGCATGTATTGTCTAACTTTTTGCTTCTGGGTGTGTTTGTGATAAGCTCATTAATGTGGTTGAAATGTTTGGTAAAGAGTCCAAATCATTTCTCGAGATTTTTTTAAAATTTGATTTATATTGTTGATTCCTTAAATATTATTTCATTTCAACATGACTTTTTTCATTGAATATTACATTTGAACTAAATGTTTTACTCCAATCCTTGTATCTATACTTTGTTGATCTAAAAATAAGTTATTGTACACACATATATAATTATTTAAAGTATAAAATTTCTCTTTCATATTTTTAGATTAATATTCTTATTATGGGTATGTAACTTTGAATGTAAAGTAAAAAGAATTGGTTTGTCTCTAATTTAAACTTTTCTTCTACATATTTGCCATTCACTCAGGTTACAAGCTCTACCTCTTTTAAAAACTTCCTACTCCTATTGGGTACCTCATCAAATATAATGGATAATAGCCAAGTTCTGCAAGAAGCAATCTCATTCTTTACAATATATTTTTTTTGTCAGTACAAGGCCAAAAGTTAATTTGTGTTTACATTACAGTAGGTGTCAATAGATTTGATACATTTCAGAGACACCAATTTGTTTCTTCATTTCAGAGGATTAATAAAATATTAATAACTTGTTAAAATGTTGTACCCATATTGCATCTTTCTATAATCATTTTTTTAAAAATAAATATTTGAATTGATTTTTATATGTTTTCATTTTCTTTTTTTTTGAAAAAAATACTTATATTTTCATACATCCTTTGCTAATCTTTATAATTTTTTTTTGATAAAGCACTTTTAACATCTTCCTCTCTCTATATATGTACATAACAATGCAAATATTTTAAAAATATGATCAAATGATTCTATCCAATAAATACGTTACATATGTAAAATAAACTTTATTATAAAATATGTGATATAGAAAATTCATTCAATTTTTAGAAATAAATAAATATTTTGAATTACAAATTTATCTATTTATTTATTTATTGTAATATTGACAATTATTTAATTTATATTTCAATGATAGCTATAGGTTACATGAAATCAATCAATATATATATATATATATATATATCAACTACTTGACTATTAAGGTAAAAAAAACGTTTTACATTGCATCAAATCAATTTCTGCATATTCCTCTTTTAGGAAATAAGTTTATTCTCAAATAGTGAAAACTTGTTATAAATACATATACATATTAAATCTAAGGGATCATTAAAAAGTGTAATGTAAAAAAATGTATATATATATATATATATATATATTCTTTTTTTGTGGTATGATTTTAATATGACAAATTTTCTTACTCAAGTTTATGTAATGGTGACACCAACATAAATAATCCAAATACAATAAAACATGTGCTTGAGGGAATGATATTATAAACTATATTACATTAAAAAAATGTGGCCCTTGTGGTCATCTTTAGCACAGTTCGGTCTTTCTAGGTATCACTTGTCACAAAAACCTCAGAATAATATTTATACCATCACAAATAATTCAGTACTTCTATGTTTTCCATTTAATAGTAGAAACATAGTCGTGCTTTATTGGAACTTAAGCATTTCTTTACAGAAAATGATATGAGCAAGATTATGCCTAACTCGTTTGATCCATTCTTGTCATTGTTTTTGGTGTCAAATAGTATACTTAAAAATGAACTAACCAAACAATCTCCACAAGTACTAACAATATCAATTGCATGTCCAAAAAAATTCAGATTTTTTGTGTGGTTATTATAAGATAAGAATAAGTCTCTGGTTTGGAAGTTTCTAATCCAATTTTTTGGAAAAAAAAACATCCTTATCCATTTAACCATTCATTAGTTTTCTGCTTCTTTACAATATTTTTCTTATTAGATATCAAATTTGTTTCTTTATTTCATGTTCACACACATCTCTCTATATATCACATGTACCTGAATGAGTGACAAGGCATTTGATGCCTGAGTTTGCACTTTTGACCATGTTCCCTTTAATATGTTATATGGTTATTTTCCAATTTGGAAGGTAGAATAAGAGAGTGGTTACTGTTACAGCATTTTGATTCATAACATGTGGTGGAGGCCATTTATTTATTTATCATTATTATTATCATTTGATAAAAGGAGAGGGTAATTTATGGAATGAGTGGTATAAATGAAAAGTGGCATCTTTGTTGCAATTCGCTTGCATATTGAATTTCATTTTATGGTTTGTTGTGGACCATGGACATATATATTTGTTTTCCCCTTGCATAATGTATAATGTATAATGTATTACATGCTAACAACAAATTCAGAGCTTATGAGGCACTTGGTTTAGAAACAATGGACACCAACACAAATTTTAAACAAGATCAATTATCTTGAATAAGAAAATACAAATATCAAATGATAGTAGTTTAGATAGATATCATGTTTTCAGTTGTAATGGATTTCTTCCATGTAAATATTCAATGAGAGGTATTCCGAGTGTTTAATGTCTAACTCTATCTTCACAATAATAATAATAATAATAACATAAATAATTTTTTGTACTATTTACTATCTACATGCATATAGATAAATAAAAACCAACGCCCTTTATATAATACAGTGATCCGTTTAAGTAGCATAATTGCCAGACGGCTTCTGGAAACATCACGCGGCCAGAGACAAAAGACAAGGGGAAAGAAACGGAAAGGAAAGAAAAAAAAAATAACAGAATGGTGAAAGCAACGCGGGTTTCGAGCAAGGGAAAGGGTTGAGTCGGCTGGAGATGAACAATGCGGGAACCAGAATAACAGGCGATCTGTCGGCGCGTCCTCCTCGCAGGGAGGGAGAGAGCTCGATTTGAATCTTCTCATGACGCACCTCCTGCAGGCCAAGAGCCTCGAGTGTACCACGCTTGCCATGGAGATTCTGTGTCAGGAATCTCACCGTCGGAGGATTCCTCCGTATCTATCCGCCATCTACGAATGGAACAATGTAGGAGAGCTTGAGCGGTGCGTTGAGGAAGCTTTTACACAAAGTTGGAGGTCGTTGATGAAGCTCGGTGTCTGCTTGCTTAGTTCGTGTAGGAGGAGACAGTGAGTTTTTTTTTTTTTTTTTTTTTTTTTTTTATAGTTTTCGGGGGTTATATCTCTGCACAATTTCTTGTTTAGGTTGTGAATCCGCTGCCGGTTTTGTTGACAGGCTCCTTTGTTGTTGGAGTTTTTCTTATTTGTTTTTTTAATTTTTTCTCTCAAGGGAATGTCATCAACGGAAATGGCTACGGTATGGTCTGTTGCTTTGATGTTGGAATCTTGTGACGGATCGTAGTGACAGATATCAAGGGGATCGAATTTAGGCTATGTAGCGGTGTTGAATTTTTGGACTGAGAATCCCTGCATTTGCGCTTATTTTTACGTTATAGAGATAGCAGGTTTTGTGCGTGTGAAGATTTGTTGTTGATATTGCGATGCACAAGACTTGGGACTGCGATTGATGGAAGGCTGAGTGCTAGAACTGATCCTGATACTGTTGACCTTGCCGCAGGATATCAGCGTCCCCATTCGACATTGTTGCTGTGATTGTGGAAGTGTAGTCTTCGGTGGTGTCTCAGGGAGGGCGCAGGTTTACGATGTGCGCTCTAAGTTTCTGCTTGAATGTGGAAAATCAAGACTCAGATATATAAGGTCCAGGTGATCCTTCGAGGGTCTGATACAAGTTGGTGATGTTTGAGAAATGTGAAGGTTGTGAACGAGGTGAAGATTATTTGAGATGACGCAAGCTGCTGGGCACGGAGGTGGAGAGAGAGATTTGAGAATTAGTCCATACGAAACACCGCGAATCAGTGACATAACCTCTTCATTCCGCAATTTTCTCGGGCTTCGGAAAACACCAAGTCCGGGCTCTAGCTTGCTTAGCTCTTCATTAGAACCGCTAAGCTCACGACCCTCCGATGCAAGCTTTTCGGAAGTGGATGGTGCATGTTTGGGTGCCTTGAAGCTTAACCTTGGTGCAGTGTCGTTAGAAAGAGATCGTTCTCAAAATGCAGACGCAGAGATTAGCATTCGCAGATGCTTCAGCAGTATCGGATTGCACGAATCGCGTCAAGAGAACCAGAGCGTTGTGATGTTGGCCTTCGACGCGAGCGTGAGGGAGATCTCTCATGCAGGCATTATCTGGGCGATGGAGCACACTCTCAAGAGAGGCGACGTTCTTACCATTGTCTCTGTTTTAGGCTCTATCCGCGGGCCATTTGGGATACCGGTCAAGGTTGGCGACCAGAAATGGCTGACTGCCAGCCAGAAGCTCGTGGAGGAAGAGATTCGTTGGAAGATAAATATGTGGAAAGAATTTCCAGGGCTACAGTATCGGTGCGAGGAAGGAGGTGTAAAGCTGGTGGTAATTGTGAAAGCAGCGCATCGACCAGAAGTGGCTATTGTCAAAGAAGCCATCAAACAGGGCGCATGTGGTGCTTGACAAGAGCTTGAAGAACCGGAGACGAGAGTTTTACCTCCAAAACCTTACATGCTGCGTGACCAGAATGCGGAGAAGTGGAGGAGTACATGTCATCCGGTCCAGCTCAGAGCCACATTTTCCAACCTCCGTGATTCCATCACCGCGTTTGAGCTATGGAGACCAGGTTGCTGAATTCGAAATCACCTTGGGAACCAAACGGCTTTCCCTGCCTCTGGTTGCAGCTTCTTTGTCATCCTCCTCGCAACGTTCAAGCATTGTAAGCCTTAACTTGCCATCGTCCTTCACATCCACCTCCACTGTCACCGATCACCACGATATAGATGACGACCTCTTCAGCATCTATCACGGCTCCACCCGCCATAACGAACTCGCCACCGAGCTCCTTGTCACGAATCAACGCCCGTCGTGTTACGAGAGCGACGAGCTTTTTGCCAGCGGCAATGCCTCTACAACATTCACGAATTCCAACCTTGCGCCTTTGACGCAGGTCGTAATTTCGAGAGTGACTTTTGAAGTCGGGTTGGCCCAATCCGTGGAGATAAACCTCCGTGGTGCGCTTCGGCCAGGAGAAGGATTGTTAGTAGGGTCGTCACCCTCAGCATTGTCGTCTAACAGATTGAGCGCCGGCACGTCAGGATCCTACATCGCCATGGAGGGAAGAATGGCGATGTAACTCGCGTACCTGGAGTCTGACCAACGAGTTCTAGCGGTGGATACCTACGGCCGGGTGAGATCCTTACCGATAGAACACGCAATTACAACTGCGAAGCCCTTGGTGTTAGTCGAAGCGCACAGCGAGGGACGACGACATAGTGTGATGCTCCATCACAGCGATTCTGTGTGTTTGAGTGCACAGTGCGGCATAGGAGAAGCGGGAGCGGTGAGGATATCTGTGAAAAGCTTGAAGGTTGGCGACAATGTTTTGTTGCGATTAAGATCAACCGAACCATCTCATGCCATCTGGTCTTCAAGCTCTTACCTCTGAATAATTTACTTCCAGTTTTCATACTACTCCTGTAGTGCTGGGACTGGAGCGATCTAGATGAGCTATTCCGAGGATTCACTCGAAGCTGCTGAGGAGAATTGAGCGATCCAACTTGTAACTTTAGAACACGTAGAGCTGAGTTCGAATTCCTCTGTAAAGTATGCTGAAGAAACTCGAGAACTCACCACTCATCTGACTTATTTACGGACGAAGGTGACGGTGGGCAGCAGATGAACTTGACAGTGTCGCAGGAGACGTCTACACGATGTACAGTTGTCTTAACTTGTGGGCATGTCGAACGACAACTTAAGTCTAGCTAAGGCTGGAGATTGTGCGTTTCGCGAAACTGTCTTGGACTATCAAGACTTAGAACCTTATTCAGTTTTACCTTGTTCTTGAGAATTTACAAGTGAAGTTAGATGTTAGTCTCCTGGTTGAATTTGCAGGGCCTTGCATCCTTGACGATGCCCTGGTTTTACTCCTTAGAGCCCTTGTTGTGAACCTTATTTGAAGCTTGACTTTGCAGTACATGGCAGTGCAAATGGGATGGTATGCATTATGTTGGTCCTAGATGTGAAAAGCCTAAATTCTAGTCACTAAAACTCTGCTCGATGGAGAAACTGAAGAGTTAGTCCAGCCTAGTGCCAAGCATAAGTTTGTAGGGGAAGAAGATAAGAACAGCAAAGAAGCAGGAATAGCTATGTAAGATCGTCGAATATAACCGTTCCCTCAGAAAAGAAGCTAAGTCTGGTCAATGCGAGTTAGAATGAACAAAAAATAAGATTTTCGAATTTTAATGAATCTTGTCAAATCTGTCGTCACATCTGCATGGTTCCGCAGGTTTGCAGACAAAGTCACTAAATAACCGATTACCGCAACCAGGCGCTTGAACCCACACATCATCATCGACGGAAGAGCGTCGAAACATTGCGAGCAAAGCCTTCTGCATCAGAGAAAAAAAAACTTCGGCACTGCGTTATTTGGTGGGCCCTAAAAGGTTCGCCGAAATCATTGTCGTTCCTAAGAGCTCTAGAAGAGCCGTCATTCTGACACAGGATCTCAATCTCCGAAATAGCAATTCGTAAGACCCATCCGTTGAATCTCGTAACGAAGCTTCAGCTTGTCTGTAATTGAGCCTTCCATAATTTCCTGCAGAGAAAGCTGGGAGGTGAGTACTGTCGATTTAACGCGGCAGAATTAAAGGGCTTCGAACGAACCTTTGCATCAAACCTGCACAGAATAGGAATTTTCCATGCGAGTGTTGACCTTGATTCCTTCAGCCTGCAAATTCCTGAGGCTGCACCACATGAAATAGAGATACAAGTGGTGTAGAAAATGGTGCACATTCGTACATTTCAGTGAATTTTTGAGTGAGCAAGTCAAATATATGTGGATGGGTGAGATTTTTTCATGTGAGTGGGTTACATGTAGCAGCTTATTTGTGGGCACAAACCCATGTAACGATTTTCTCTGATAATCGCCTGTACTCAAAACATGTCTATTTTAAATTCGGGACATGGTGTGCTCGTTGGCTAATATTAAGAGAGTTTCAAATCGCCTGTGCAGTGGGGACGGATAATAACTGCTGAAGAACCAAGTAATTCAAATTCGACAAATTAGGGCGTTTCATACTTAACGGAAATGTGCCTCGGGCAAATTCTTTAACAGAGCCCAAAACTGGAATCTGAACATGGCAGCCTTATCTTCATTGCTAGTCATGAAGAATTTGACACCATCTTCCAGCTTGCTACGGTTATGAACACTTGAGGAGAACTAATACAATAGGTGGAGCTCTCCTTAGGAAACTCAGCGGCAGATGCTGACAATCCCTGCTATAAGATTCATCTCCAGTCGCAAAATCCACAAAATCGCCCTTGTAACGAAGAAATCGTGCAGGTCGTTCTGCCAACACAAAATCAAGGCTAGTGCGAGATAGTCTGCGGATTCTTGAAAATCCGAAGCGATTTGCTGTCAAGTAGACGTGTTATACCTCAATCAAAAACTGTAACGTTGTTGGGTTTAAACAACACACTTTCCAAACAGCTCTACTTCCTCTGCTCTTCAATTCTACGTCGCCTTCTCCACACTAGTCAGTATCATCCGCTCTTCACCAAGCTGCAGACTTCCAGTCCAGAATCCTCAACCAGTCCCCCAATTATTCTCCGGTTTCTTACTTGAGAAGGTGGAGCACCGCCAGAGTATGGACATTCGCTTGAACCGTATTCCAAACATCAGCGAAATGGGGTCATCGCAACACATCGTTCAATAACGACATGAATGTACATCCCGCAAACATAGCATACGTTCAAATTACATGAAGTGTGGCCTTGTCCACTTCACTCAGGCACACGCATGCAACGGAAAGCATAGAAAAGCAATGACAATGGTCGAATTTGAATTGATGAGAAGTGACAAAAGAAAATGCAATCAATTCATCGAGAATATTGTTCACCATGATCCGCCACGAACCTGGCGACTTCACATTCATAACGAAGACATCAACAAGCGATGCCGTTGATTTCGACAGATTTGGAGCTCGAGAAGAGGAGCCCAGCAGTAGTGGTTACTACCCAACCCAACCAAGGTATATACAGTCTACAGAGACCGAAGGGACCTTAAAAATTTGTACATAAGCACCCTCCTGTACTCGTAGAGACCAATATTTCACTAGAAATCCTGATATTTACGCGCCTAGAAGATCTAATCCTGTATACTACTTGTGGCATCCTGCTACACACTTCAAATCAGACGTGTGGAGTGATTTGATCAAGTCCCACTATACAAAAATATGAACAAAATATTCACCACAGCTCTTGTTCAGACACCGGTCCAAGCACACAAGCCCTCCAAGCACCTTCTAGTTTTGTGAAGATGCGTGACCTGCAAAACATTTCAGATCCAACTGCAGTGCACAGATAAATCAATGAATAGTCTCTAGATTTACCTTCCCTCTCAATGAATGATAACTGTTTCAAAAATCACAGTTGCTTGAATTGACGTGATCTTCTCTTCTCACGGAACTGCCTGAGCTCGTCTCGCAGCTTGGCGGCATCGCTGTACCGTTCCTCCACAGCTGCAATTATCATATTCCGAACCAGGATAAATTCCTCTGCTGCTCCGCAGCGACTGGAGTCGGGTCGATCTAGGTTAGCCATAGTAAGAACTGAGGAAGATCGTAATGCACGTGAAGGAAGCTTCACAGGCTCTGCCACAACGTGCACACCATCTCCTTCAGCCAGTGACTTGTTCACCTGAATGGGGACCTTGCACCGAACAGCGAGGTTTATAGCGTCCGAAGGGCGAAGATCTAAGCTCACGACCTCTCCAGACTCATTTCCTGCTTTGCTCATGTACACGCGAGCGTAGTAGGCTTCATGCACGCGCCGCGTAATGCGAACCATCTTAGGTTGATACCCCATCACGTCGATCATGTCCTTCATTACGTGGTAGACAGTGGGCCGACTGGTGGGGACGTTGCGTACTGCCTCAAGCAGCATGGTGCACGGAAGCTCCAACACGATGATGGGCAGCAGCAATTTGGATGCGTTGTTCATCTGCAGAACGATCGCTGGTTGGGGGCCATACTCTGGAAGTTGGCCTGACTCAGGCATGTTGTGCTCACACTTCAAGAATCGCCCGTCACGCATCTTGATGATGAAGCCCTCAGGTCCACTCTTGACCTCCAAAGCCTCCAGCACGGTTGAGTCAACATAATCTTCGTCATTTTCGCTGAATGGTTGATCGAGTGGAAGACCATTGTCGAATGACCTGCTAGAGTAGCATTTCCCGCTTAATCGTCTTTCTTGGCCGTTGCCGAAACCGAAAGCGAGGGCACCCTTTAGAATTGGTTGGTTCAGCTTACTGCTGCTCGCAAGGGACAATCGTGAGGACAGCGCCGGCGTTGCGTGGCTTTGATGTACAGGCGCAGGGCAATGTGAGAGGAGTGCTGACAGAGCTCCAGTTTGTGTTATGGTTGCCATTCTGGTTTGGCAGGCTTGATAGCAAGATGCGCACTAAATGGTTTTGGCAAGTGTACAGGGTGCCAGCGACTTGATCAGCCTGCACATACATAGGGATCGGCGTTGTTACATTGGATATTGACATCAATGGTAAGTTGAAATGTCGACAGAAGGTGCTGAAAAAGACGAAAATCCAGAGGGACAGTAACAAAATGAAGTTTTACACCAAGCACACATATTCAGGATCGGAAAAGAAAGAGGAACTTCAGAAAAAGCCAGAGAACAGGGCGGCGAGAAACCAAGACTAGGGCTTTCCCCACATATTGTGCAAAATAGAACTATAAAATACACAACAGTCGAGTAACCAGAAAAGAGCCAGTCAGGGTATCACTGCATAGACAGTCCTACAATCACTATACGCTAGCGACTGGAATAAGTACGCATCACGGAAGGAGCGATGACAGCTGTGACTCACGTTATTATAGAACACACATGACCTACAAGTTCATCTTAGTCATCCCGGTAAAGTGCAAATGGGGAAGCCATCCATCACCGATAGATCTTCTCTTTTCTTAGGCAATTACGGCACATGAAAGACCAGATGAACACACGCAAGTCGAGTGTGAAATATTTGAATCTGATGGCAATCAATTACGCAAGAACCGTCCCCGTGTGAAGTGAAACGTATACAAGATACTTTAGAGTCAAACGAAGATATTACACTACACAATTGAGAAAACGAAGAACCAGGCGACTCGAACAACATAGAAAACCAATACAAACGAAAGCGGCATCAAAACCCGCCAGTTCTACGTGCCACCTCCCGGGATACGACTCCATTTACAGAACGACGTCGAACCAAAACAAGCACACAACTTCTATAACACATCAACCACAAAAAATTACCAAAGCCATATCAAAACACGGTAAATGTTTCTTGAGGTCACAAGGAACCTCAGTTGAGTGTGTACGACATCGACAACCACATCTTCGAGCAATCGCAAGCCGCAAGTATTTCAAAAAAGCGCCATCTAACAAAGCAGTCGCCGCAGCCCACATGACAGAACAGAAGCCACTGCTTCACGGCACAACAGCAAGGAACGCAACCAGAAATCACACTCTCTCTGAAATCACAAAAGGGGAACACACACCGAAAACCTACACTGAGGCCTGGACTCTTGAATCACCCCGGAACACTTCCAAACCGACCAACAAGCAAGCAAGCATCAACTGAGAAATTCACAACAGGGCTCACGAAAAGCTTAGAGCTTGATGATCCTCCGACCTCCACGCAGATATTTACAAAGTGGGTTCGAGGTCGGAGACGACGCGACTCCGCTCCAACGGCAGCAAGACGAACCAGCAACAATTGCGTACAACTCGAGTTTCCTGTGGAACTATATCCTCCCGCAAGGGGGGTAGACTAGCCTAGCCTAGCCTAGACTAAACCAAACCAAACCAGGACCCTACCCGTAGCTCCTGTCCCACTGGTTGCTGAATTTACCCTGGACACGGTGGGACGCAGAAATTTACTATGCAGGAACAGCATGCTGGAGGAAAAGACCTGAAAGCTTATCCATCGCCACGGCCGTGGTCCACCACCAGCGGGTTTGAATTCCGCCCAAGTGGCAAATCATTGGCTTCGTGGCGAAGCTCATCGGATTGCTGGCTTAGATCTGCAGCGATCAAGTGCGGGGTTCTACTTAGTGCAGAGCTCTCCCGGATTCGGATCTGGCGATGGGAGTTTGAGCGGCCGCATTAATGGTGCTCTTGCACAGGCTGGGGCATGATCAGGCTCGCTCTCGCTCCTGGGCCCCAGTGAACTGGAGACCCATCCTCCGCAACAACCATCGATGAGATTCCAAGCTGGATTTTACCCCAGGGTCCATCGATTTGGCCTTTGCCGAACCTTGACCGAGGCAGATTCGAATTCTGTCCCCGCAGTTTGTCGATTTGCGGACGAGAGCTTCGGTAGCTTCCCCTGCCCTCGAACTTCGCGTGCGTCGGCAAGGGCGAAATGTCCTGAATTGCTTTCGCCTTGGAAATGCGTCCAGCTCCCACGGATGCGGTGTGAACGAGAATTTTAGGTTCTTTTTTTCTTGTTCGCTGACACGTGTCGGTGGCCACTACGAGGTGAGCGTGGGTTTGGATAAGTTTAGGTGTCTGTCCATGGCAAGAAGGGGGGTTTAACTATTGTTTTATTTTTTTAAATAGAAACAAATGCAGAGTACTTACCACTGTTGCTTGTGCGTATCAATTAGCTTGCATCTTTAAAGAATTCTCCATATATATATATATATATATATATATATGTAAATGTAAATTTGAAACTATATTGAGATTAACTGTTTTATGATTCCACTAAATTAGAAGGGGTATGAAGCAAAATAAAGAAGAAGATGTGACGCGTCTATGCCTGTATTTGACTTTGTGTACAAGATTAAAAATCATGTTTATTATTCTGCCATTAATAAAGGCAACAAACCCATCATTCATTGGCTTTAAAATTTTAACTTAACTGTTCTTTTTATCGAATAGTTAATTTTCCAATTTATTAGTTAAATTTATTTTTCACTTGTAGGATGGATAAAATATTATTATTCAATGTAAAATGGCTTAAAAACTATTTTTTAAAAAAGTACACACGTTTGGTAACTATGATTCATAGTATTCACTCTAATATAAATTTTAATGAAATCGGTATGCTAGCACAAAAATCCACACCTTACAATAGAAATATTCAAACATTGTTTTTAAAACTCTTTTTCATTTTTTTCTCATATTTTATTTTATATATATTATAAAGATCATATTGTTATTTTCCTTTCAAAATAAGATTGTAACAACTGAACATACATAGCCAAAACATTTCACAAACCAGTTGAATTAAATTTTTTCTAATCTTGAAGTATGTTCATAGTTTGTTTACCATTACAAGTTACTCCAAAAAAATTACGAGGTTAATTAAAAGCCAGGGAATCATTTTTTGCTGAAAGAAAAGAGAAAAGGTTCACCACACAAGACAAAAATAATCTAACATAAATTTCAATGCAATTAAAATAATACTGCAATAAATATAACAAAAAATTATTCACTTCAGGTATTTTAGAAAATGAAAATATATCAATAATACAAATGTATACTTTTTTTTGGATATATATATATATATATATATATATATATATATTTTTGAACAGGAAGTAAAATAAAAATTTGAATGTTAATATAACTCTTCAGATTTTAGTCATTTGTAACCTTTGGCATAGTTTTGGATATATGTATATATTTTTTCCTATTTATTTTATATTTGAATTCTATCAGCACTGGGATTGTCATTCAAAAACTTTGTTAGAATGGTGGAATTATGATGCATACTATGTTATTTTGTAATTGAAGAACTTTTGGTAGTGTAAAAAGATTGTGCTTTGAAATATTTTAAATTACTTTTTAATATTTATGTACTGCAAGTTGACTTACATTGTTTTTTTTAAAATTCATTGTGAAGAGAATGAGGGTTGTTCATAAGGATGCAAATGTTTATAATGACTTGTCTGTTCAGAATGAAATTATTCAAATTAATTGATAATATACTTCCTCTTTGATTATATAGCTAAAATATAATTGTAGAATTTAGTAGAACAAGAGAATCCAATTTGAACACTGACTGTTTTTAATTCTATGATATTTGAATTTTAATGCACTTGAAATTAACCAAAAAAAAGAAAAAAGAAAAAAGAAAACTGTTTAGTGAAATCAAATAATTAATGAGGGAGTAACCTGAACTTGAAGAAAAGCAGATCCAAAATTATTAGCGTCAGAACTTAAAATTTGAGTTAAAGTTTTAGATTATCATTCATGGTTAAATAAAATTGATTGCTACAAAAAAAAAAGAAAAAAAGAAAAAAAAAACTGGAGCCGAAACAATTCTTTGATGGCAATTAGAGCAATAAACTCCTTGCTTCATTGGCATCACATTAATTCCACAGATAGTCATGAAATACTTGACATGAAAGGTTAATGTCAAAGTGATATCAAAATAGCCATTCAATGCCAATCTAAGCAAAAACTGAATTGGATTTGAATTGCACTGAACAATTGATCTCAAAAACCCAATGTTTTACATGTACATGACTTAAATACTAGCAGTAGTCAATGGCATTTTACACAACATTTTATGCATTTAGATTTGGTCAAATAGAATAAACTTTTCACTTCAGTTCAAAAGTGTTATATTTTGGGTTTAAATGGAGTATTTAGAGGATGAAAATTAACCACTTTTAATTTATCTGAGAAATTATATATATATATATATATATATATATAAAACCAAAAACTTATACCAATAGTCTTTTTGAATTTGGTCACTTGATGCATTTGATGTCATTGCTGTCAATCATTTAAATCTTTCAAGAAAATAAATCTTAAATGTAAAATGGGTACAGTAACAATTAAGCATTGCAAAAGCGATAACACCATAAATACATTATTTATTATGAGCATGAAAAAAGAATCGTAATATTGATAGTTGTTGTCTAGCAGAATATTTCCTAAACACCGAATTTTGTTAAACAGCATGTTAATTCTATTAAATTTATAATTTGAATAGTGTAGCTAATTAAAATTAACAAATAAGATTCTGAAGAAGAAGAAAGGTTCAACTAATTTTTAGTAGAAATTTTTGAGATTTTAATGTTATTTTGATAAATTGTATTTTCTTATAAAATATTGATAATACTAAAATCAACATTTCAAATGACTATTTAGTCAATATTAGATTTAACACTCTATATAGTCAAACATAATTAATTAGTAGTTTTAAAAAACTATTAATTAATTAAAATTTACATGCAATATTTAGAATTCTTAAGAATTTATTTCTAAAAATTTATTCATTGAAATTAGCTCCAAAATATTTTCTTTATAATACAACAATCTTCTAAAAGAAGCTTGCTTAGCCAATTACTTCTACACACTTTTGATTCACTATATACATGTAATAAATGGTGATAAAAATTGTCAATGCTACACCAACCAATCAATTTCTTTATTAAAAAAGTTTTATAAAGTGATTTAATTATATTCTTTATATAAGAAATCCAACAAAACTTGTCAAATTTTAAACAATTCTAATACAATTTACAAATTAAACTTGCAATAATTTTTTTAAAATTAAAATATTTTATTTAGAGCTAATAAAATATAATACATATTATAGATATAAAAAATTATAAATAAAAAATTTAATAAAATTATAAAGCAAATATATATACATATTTATAACAAAGATACTACATTGTATAACAATGTAGAATTTGACTTGTTATGCAAATATAATACAATATTTCTTAGTTTCTTTATATTGTATTTTGAGATTTATTGATTATTTTATTTTATTTCAATTTTAAAATTTTATAAATTTGTTACCTATAATTAATTTTTATTTAAATTATATATATATATATATATATATATATATATATATATATATATAATTAAATATAGTATTTAATTAGTAATTTCTTTATTATAAATTATATCATTTAGAACAACCAATATAAACACTATCTTATCAAATAGTTATATTAGAATTTATAATCATATATATACATATTTATTATATTGTATTTTACCAAACTATTGATATATCATTGTTTATACAAAACCAAAGTTGAAAAGTATAGCTTATCATGTTTATATAAACAATTAATATAAATATAGATAATTTATACTTGGACTTTCTTTTTAGTAGTTTGGATTGACCATAACTGTAGAATCTATCTTTTATGACTTAATCTATTAATAATATTATTAATTATTTCTTCTAAAATATAAGTTATTATTACTATAACAATAAAATGTGCATATGAATATCATTCAAATTTCTTTGTAAATACTAAGTCATAGTAATTAATAAGACAAGAAAAAATATATTTTTTAATTAAAGTATTTTTATACCTGCCTAATATAAAATTAAATTATGTGTTTTAAATAAAAAATTTATGAAGAATAATATAAAATTAAATTCTGTTTTTTAAATAAAAATTTTATTATTAAAAAATATTTATGTATATTTAAAATTTTAAAAATTTGAATTAAAAAGATAAGAAATGATGCACAAGATTATATATCCGATTTTTAAAAGAAAAAGCTGAGAAAAGAAAAGAAAATTATTCTTTAAATACAAAATTTAGAATATTTTTTTATTAATTTAAATATATTTAGTTTTTTATTACAAATATATATTTAATAAAAATCATAATAAAATTATATTCAAATTAAAATAAAATAAATAATTTATAAAGATATTTTAGAATAATAAAAGAATTAAGAATAAAATATATATTCACACATATATACATAATTTAAAAATAAATATTAGTAAAAATATATTGCAAGTACAATATGCCAAAATCTAAATCTAAATAAATTTTTGACACAATTTGTAAATAAGTTGTTCTTATACCATCAAATAATATTTTATAACTATTACTTTGATTATTTTTTTCTTTCTAAAGTTATAAATATTTTTTAAAAATATTTCTTATATTTATTAGATATTATATTTAATCTTTATATTTTAATACTTAAATATTTTGATTTCTAATAATACTATTATTTTATACTAATTTGATCATATGAATCAAATTTTTTATTTAAAATGAATATATATTATAAATACTTGACTATTTCTTGAAGTATTTATTTGTTACTTTGATAGGATGATACTTCTAAAATGTAGTCTTAATAAATAAAGTGTGTAATTAGGAAAAAAATTATTAAAAAAATTTACATCTAAAAAATAAACTACAAATTTTTTAACAAGTTTTTTTTTTAAAAAATTATATGAAAAGCTAATGCTTGTATTAACTAACTACAAATTAATTTATTAAGAAATCTTATACTTGTGGATTTTTATTGCAACAAATGCCTAATTATTTCTAATAAATAGGAATAAGTAGATATTAATAGAAATATATTAGATAAATAATATTTTTATTAAAAATTATTAAAAAAATTCTTATTTATATATATATATATATATATATATATATATAATAAAAATAGGATATATCCAATACATTAATAGAGTGGAAAATAGTACAATATACTACTTAATTCTTTATACTTAGAGGCGGGATTAAGAATACTAGGAACATGGAACAACTATTAAAGCATACTCAAAAGTGAACTCATTTACACTTTTGAGTATGATCACACTATACTAAAATATTCTTAAATTCTAAGTGATTACTTTGCCATTTTTAGAACCTAATAAGTGTTTTGCCATCCATGAGTTATTCCATTTTTTAAGAAAAGAAGACTTATATTGCAAAAAATTTGTTAATTTATTTTTGATAAATTTTCAATAAATTTGTCCATATTTGATAAGACCTTTTTAAACCAAGTTTCTAGTCAATAATGTATACCATACTTCATTTTCAAAGGCATATTTGTTTCTCTAAATCCAAATAATATAAAGACAAAGATCTTTTAACAAGCATCAGATCTTATAAAAATATTTGAATTTAGAGGGAAGAATTTCAACAAAAATAACTTGTTGACAAGAGAAAGATTTTCAAAGATCCCAATTGTAAGAACTAGATGTTAATTTGTATAAAAGGGAGGTGGCCTAATCTTAGATGTAATAAGCTTGATGACATTCCCAAAATTGATGGAGAATAGATTTAGGCATTTGGAGTTGACACATAGTACAGTAAATATTAATATCATGGCTGATTTTTCTCCTCTAAGTGTTAATTGCTACACTTTTGTGCCATATAAGCCAAATGAATATAACATCTTTATAAAAATGAAGGTTGAATTAAGTATCTTTCAAATTAAATGAATAGTCTTGACTAAGGAAAGAATTCCATTTGTGTGCTAGTAAATTAATAGTAGAGCTATTATTTTGAAGTAGCTTTTTACCAAGTTTAACAGAGTATGTCATGAAATTTTGTCTAATAGCCTAGAAATATAATAAAAGATCAAAAGTCGATTCACTAACTAAACCATAGAAGAAATTAATTCTAAAGGTTTATTTTTTTATTGGTTTTGTTTTTGAATCAATTCTAATAATTTTTTAAAAATCTACCACTTGATTTTTATTATCTTCTAAGTCTTGTTGAAGCAACAATTTTTTTATCAAAGTAGAAATTTCAAATTAAAATCCTATTCAATTTTTATTTATTTTTTTAGAACAAGATTAAACAAACCATTTGTTTTCTTTGGCACCAACATATTTCAAAAAAAATTGGAATACTACTTTAAGAAGAAGATTTGATCATGATTTATATAATCTAATTTAATCATTGGATTTTAAAAGAGTGTTATCATAATGAAGTATGTGCCTCTAAAAACTTAAAAAATAAATGTAGATGAAGTTCCAAATAGAGCTATAATATAATAGAATGTGATATGTGGCTATAGCTTCTTCTATAGTGAGAAGAGTCATAGGTCCTTTAAAGAAATTTTTGACATAATAAAAACCATTTGAATGTAAAATAATAGCTTGATGGAATTATAAATGATTGTCAATTAGAGGAAATTAAGGATCCCACTATAAGAAGCAATTTTATAGATTGTGAAAAGAAGTAGGAGGATTGAACCAGAAGAACTTATCTATGTGTATACATACTTTTTCAATTTTGTTTTGTATTTTAGACCTAGTGCTTCATTTATGATTTGGAATAAGTGATGAAATCAGATGTGGTATCCAAGTCCTATAAGCAATGGATTTAATATTCATCAATCTAAATCTAAAAAATTATTGAATATTTGCTTGATTTAATTAAAGTGCTACTAATATCCATTTAGATAAGAGTGCTTTAGTAGCTTCTTCTAATTTGATCTTGCCAAGACTCTTTTCTTTATAATCCTTACAACAAACAATCCATGCTTCTTTGGACCATATCAAGAAGTTTTATTTTTTCATAATTTTTTAATCACAAATTTAATTTTTTGAATGGTCTTCACAAATCCAATCCATATGACTGAGAAAAAATATAATGAAGTAAGTGGAATGTTATTCACAATAATGAATCTATTGGCCATATTGATTTTAATAGAATACTAGTAGTCTAATTTTTATATCATTTTATTAATAAAAAATTAATCAACATCTTGTGTGTTTAAAGAAATATTAAAGGAGTTTCTAAAGAATTTATTAATTTTTATGTTAGATGCCTATGTCTAATCAAGTTAATTAATTCACGTTAGCTTGTCCAATTTTTTAAATTGCCAATATACTTTGGATTTGGTCCAATTAATTTTGAAACCAGAAGTCAAGTTAAATTGCTTAATAATATTCATAAGATATCTAATATTTGCTTCTTCTCCTTTAATAGTGATGGTAGAATCATCAACATATTGGCTAATGACTTGTTAATTGGGACTTCAAAGAATATGTATATATTGAAGGTTGTAAAATTTAATAACATTCTAAATAGCAATATTAAAAATTTCATTGATCAATATAAAAAGATATGGTGTTAAAGGACAACCTTATTTTACTCTTCTTTCTATAGAAAAATAATTAATCAAAGTCTTATTAATGCAAAGAGTTGTATTGGCTCTTTTAAGGCTAATTTCAATCATGTGACAGAATGAGTCATTGAAGTCAAGTTTTTCTAAGACTTTAAACATAAAGTTCCAAAATGCTTTGTCATAAGTTTTAGAAAAATTGATTTTAAGAAGGAAAAGAAATTATTTTGATATTTATGGTTAATTTAAGGTTTCTTGGATGACAAACATATTATCTAAGATAAATCTTAGAAGAAGAAATAAAATTTGGTTAAGGTGAATTATTTCTATGAGAATTACTTGGAGCTTGTATTAAATGACCTTAGCATAGATTTTATATGAAGTATTGAGTAGGATTATTAGTCTCTAATTGGTCAACATTGTCCTATCATCACCTTTCTGCAAGAAGGCAATATGCTCTTTGACAATTGCTATGGGAGAAATAACTATTAAATTTGAAAAAATTCAATACCAACACTATCTAGACTTGGAGCTTTGTCTTTAGCCATGTCTTTGGAATATTATTAGAAAGGAAATTTGTAGCTTTCACAAATTTTATAAATCCATATTATTTGTTGTAGAGAATAGAATAGAAATTATAAAAAATATTTTTACAAATTATAATAAATATATTACTTTTTAATTTGAACAAGCTCTAAAGATCTAATTCAGATTTATTTATCAAAAAATTGATAGATTTGTGATAAAATCTATAGATTTGTTTATTACAATTTAATACAAAAAACTTTTCTGTATTATAAAAAATTCTAAATGGATATTATTTTATAACTATAATATAATAATAAATTTAAATAAAGACCTAATATAAATCTTTTTAATATTTGAAGACCATTTTAGTTACACATCTAATATTGATTTATTCAAAAAATATTAAATTACTATTTTTTTAAAATAAAATCTTCTACAACTTAATAATCATTTTAAAATAAATTTTGGCAATTAGAATGAAGATTTTAAATAAAGTGGACTAAATATGGGCTAAGTTTGACTTGAGAAAAGGTGATATTATAAGTTGGCATGGGGACAAAAGTCAATATTATACAAAAGTCAAAGAGATATCAAATTTAGAATTTCAAGATTAAAACATATAAACTTTGAGATCTATTTGATCGGAAGATAGGATTAAAATCCACTAGATTGTCTCTTCTGATATAATCTTGAAATAGAGATAACTCCATCTAAGGTTTTTTTTCAATAGTTACAATCCCTTCAATGGTTGTTTCTAGCCTCTTCACCTATGCTTTAAGGCCATGATTATCAAGCTTTGTACCTACAAAGCATGCAATGATTGTATTTTGGTATAACTTGTCTACCTCTTTATCCACAAGTTCTTAATTAACTTCCATCTCTTGTGGTTCTATGCAAATAAGAAGACTAATATAGCTTTGCAAAAGATCAAAGAAGAGAGATTCACCTAGGATTTGCTGAGTAGAATGTGGACAATCTTTCTAGTAAAGAATGTTAAAAGATTCAATTATATTATGCTCTTTTAATAAGTCCAAAGGCATATTGCCACTTGCCTTATGACTGCTTATTCTTTTACTTGTAAATAGTCTATTAATAATATTCTTTTTTAATCTTTCTATGTAAGTTCTCATAATCTTATTATATAGATTCAAAAATAATAAAAAAATAAAAAATAAAACCTCCCAAGCCTTTTGTAGATATTTGCTAATGACTTGAACTTAATTCTTATAGGCTATATTAGTGCAATGCAGTCAGAGTCATATTTGCAACACACTAGAGATCTTATAACATTTAAAATCTTAACTTCTAAGCTCCGCCTCTCTCCTTACAATTGCCTATTTTGAATAATGATCCAAATAAAATATTTAGATTCTTTTAAATAGTCGTATAAATTAATTTTTAAAATTTTATAATTCAAATTTTTTGTAATAATTTTTTTTTATATTGAAAAAAATAATTATAAAATAATCATAATTTTTAAAAAAGATAATAAATTAGAAAATAAGCTTATTTGTTTATATTAGATATTATAAAAAATACCTATAATATCTAAGTAAATAAATATAAATAGATATAAAATATAAAATATTAGATAAAAAATATAATTTTCAAAAAATATTGAAGAAACTTCTTAGATATAAATTGGATATTTAGATTCTTTTATAAGTGCCATATGACTATTAAGACTTGTCCTGTAAGTCTCTTATTTATAGAAAACCATATTAAAAGCAACCAATAAATGGATGCTTGAGCTACAAGCCTTGTGGTCATTAAGAAGCTTCTAAAAGACTTTCTTAGTAACTAACTCTAATCTATATTTTACACAAAGGTGGTTGATAGGTCTTTTCAACCATCAATAATATTCCATACAATGGCAAGAAGACCATCTTTTTATTTTTTCATTGTTAAGGCCTTTATAACTACCTTCAAATAATAAATTTTGCATGCTATTGGATGTGATATCTACTTCTAGTAGTATTAATAAATATTGAGAGTCTTTTTTAAGATTATGATATCAAATATAATATATCTTGCCATCTATTCCAGAAAAGACATATTTTTTTTTATGATTTTCATCAAAATTGTGACCTTGTCTATGTTGAAACAAATTAATTATTTTATCTCATAATTTTATAGTTTTCTTTTAATAAAGTTATCAAAAGCCTGAACAATGATTAATTATCATGGTGGTCTTCTTATCCTGGTATGAAACACTATTGATGGCTAAGAGGACCTATCAACTACCTTCAAAGGAAATAAAGATTAGAATATGTGGCAAATATAATTTGGCGCATCTTAGGCTTCCTCAACATACAATCACCGCTCCTTATAGAACTTGTCTTTAGAAAGGGGGATAATGTCACGGACATAAGATTTACTCTATTAATTATCTAATTAATATGAATAGATAGAAATAGATAAAAGTAGATTAATTTGATAATATCTTATAGAAAAGCTTCTTAGAAGCTTCATAGATGTGGTTTCATCTTTAAACATGTCTATAGATGATTGATAGATTAGAAATTTGGCCAATAAGTTAGCCATGTGTCACATATGTTGGTAGCTTGTGGAATAAGCTAAGTATGTGGTGCACATATAAGAAACTTGTCTTACAAATTTGACGCATGTTTGACAAATTGGACATGTATTAGAGGTCCAATAGAATACTGCCATATAACTTTTAGATAGATAGTATACATAGAGATAAGAATGAAGCTTTCTTTATTCCTATCAATTCTTTTCTTACTTCTAACCTAGTTTAAGAATCTTTATATTTTTTAGTCTTTGGTGATAGCTATTCCAATTTCTTCTTGAATACATATATTTTCTTATTTTTATTTTGTCACTTTCTTTTGACATTGATTTTACTAGTTTATGCATCTTCATTTAGTTCATGTCCTTACTACATGCCCAATAGGCTTTTAGTAGACTATCTATGACAATAGCAAGGATTTTAATAATTTCAAAGGAGACATTTGAAAATTAGAAGCTAAGAATAGATAACTTATTCTTTGTATTATAATTTTTGTGTAGAAATAAAAAGATTTAGAATTTTTATGAGAGAGAAGAAGATTATTGAAATTAAGGTATATAAATTGTATCCACTATCATTCTATTAAGAATATGAAAAGTTAAAAAAAAAGCTTTTGGAGATCAAAAGCTACATTAAATACTTGGTTTGAGGGGCTACATTTTATGCAAAGAAAATAATACATTTGTATTTTGGATAAAGGAGAAGAGGATGGTCAAATTTAGTGCATTGAATTTTAGATTTGTAAATAAATTTATTTTGTGAGAGATATGATTTGAGCTATATTTTATATATTTTAATAAATTTTTTTTTAAAGTTTTTAAAAATAAATATTTTATTATTAAAAAAATATAAATAAAAAAAATTCATGCTATTTGGATGCTAGATTTGAAAAATATGGTAATTTTTGTGCATGGATATCTATAAAAAGACTTCCATAATATATGCTAGTAAATGGACAATATCCAAAGATCTATAATAAATCAATAGTTAATAATATTTGTGTAGGAAGTTAAAGATATAAGCTAGCTTACAAAGAAATTTGAGATTATTTCAATAGTTAAATTAGAAGATATTGAATATTGAATTTCAATAAAAAAAATTCTCTTTGAGAAAAAAAAATAGCTTTAAGAGTTTAGTTGTATTCTTAGAAATTATTAAGCATCTAAGACTTGAATATTTGATATAATTGTCTTTAAAAGAAGTAAGCTTTATAAAAAGATTTATATTTCATAAATTCTTAACTTATTTGATTAATTAGTGGCACCTAAAAGACTAGAGCTTTCTTAAGATAAATTTTTTCTATCTTGACAACATCTAGAAGGGACATCAAACAAACCTTGTTGTTTTCCTAGCCAATAAATAATAATAAATTTGAATCTTGATAAAGACATATTCCAATGAGCTTGATAATGATTCACAGCATGTATTGATATGAAATATTTAAGATTCTTGTGATTTGTATATCCAATAACTAGATTGAAAGCACCTTCTAAATAATAATGCCATTTTTGAAAGGAATCCACAATTGCAAGAAGTTCTTTGTTGTAGATCTTGTAATTAATCTTGACTGATAAAAATTTTGTTGAATAAAAATCTATTGGATGAAGTTTGTCATCTGCTCCTATTTGTGATAATATTGTACCCAAGGCAAAGTCCAATGCATGTATTTTCATAAAAAATTCTTTGAAAAATTTGATACAATATAAAATTGGTACTAAAATAAAAGCTATCTTTGAAGCTTTAAATGATGCTTCTCTTCTTTATTCTACTTAAGTTTTTTTTATAAGTTAAGTGTGTCAATAAAGTTGTATTTTGAAAAAAATTCTTGATGAAGATCCGGTAATAATTGACAAATTTTAAAAAATATTATACATCTTTTATTATTTTAAAAAATTTCTAATTTATAATTGTCTGAATTTTTTTAGAATCTATCATTAGACCATCATTAGAAATGATGTATCTTAAAAAATCAACTTGAATAATATGAAATATATATATATATATATATTTTTTATCTTGGCATAAAATTCTAACTCTCTAAATTTTTATAATACACAATAAATATGAAGTTTATACTCTTCTATATTCTTAGAGTAGATCAGAATATGGTCTAAATAGCAAACAACAAAATCATCAAAAAACTCACAAAAAATATCATTTATAAGATGTTGAAAAATAATTAGTATATTTGTAAGTCCAAAAGGCATGACATTATATTCAAAATATCCATACATAGCTCAAAATGCAATCTTCCATTCATCACCTTCTTTGATATGAATCAAATTATATGCTCTTTACAGATCTATTTTTGTATAGATTTTTTTTTGACTAAATTGATAAAAAAGTCTTGAAATCAAAGATAAATGATACCTATTTTTGATGGTAATCTTGTTAAATCCTTGATAATCTATGCACATCCGTAATGATCCATCTTTTTTTTCTACAAATAAGATAGGGGCTCTTGCTAGAGATTTTAAATGATATATGAAGTTTTTAACTAAGTTCTCATCAATATATTTTTTTAATATAGCCAACTTTTTTTGCAATAAACTATAGATTGGTCTAAATGGTAGTTGAACTCCTTCTTAAAAATTGATTAAATAATCATAAGGTCGATGCTCTGGAAGAATATTTACATTCTTCTTTTCAAAAACGTCTTAAAATCTTGATATTGGCTAGGAATACCACTTGTAGTCTTTTCAGCATAAAAAATGGATGTGCTGTATATAACCAAAGATAATCTTTGTTTTGCCACATGTATAAAAGTTTTTGCATCTACCAAAAAAGATTTGGATGTATTAGACTTATATAATTTTATTTAACTAATGGATTTTTGGATTAAACTATGAAAAAAATAAGGTTATAAGAAGTCCAATCTATTTGAGGATTATATTTTTTTAGCCATGATAATCCTAAAATAATTACATTGAAAGGAGATCTAATTATATTAAATAATATTATATTGTCGTATTATGTGTTGTCTTGGTCGGGAATGCACCGAGCACTTGGCTGCAGAAGATAAAGTTGTGTTTCGAAAAAATCAAGAAGCCCTAATAGGTTTCACCCATATATGAAGAATATAATTCAAAGTTCAATTCAAAATAGTTTAAAAACACTCCTCTTAGTAACATCAACCATATATATATCCCAATAACCTCGTTTCTTTTATAATTAAGTAATTTTTATTTTTGTTTATAAGTCCTAATCCTAATTAGTGAGCTTTGATAAGCTATAACTTTTGATCCAACCATTGTCGTGTTGCAGCATGTTTGTATAATGAAAGGTATAGATAAGAGTAATTCATATTTAATACTTGATTATCTTAGTTCAATAGGAACTTAGGATACTTAAGAAAAGGGTTATGGAAGCCTCTTAGATTATTTTCTTGTTTTAATAGCTAACATATAAAAGTTAGTTGTTAAAGTTTTCTTCTAGGCTATACAAATTCTATTATTGATTTTGAAAAGCCATTAGTTAATTAAAATAGGATAGAAAAGGAAAATAGTTATTATGGTTGATACTAGGATTAAGTTGAGGATAGGATTTAATTTAAAAATCCTTAGAATTAGTTGAATTGATACCCGGGGAAAGACCGGGTATGAGATAGGATTGAAATTAGACCTCTAGGGACAAAAACAACCACCAAAGGCAAGAAAAGGGGACATTCAAAGATCGGCAATTAGGATTGGATAGCTAGCTTGAAGGGGGTTCCAAAGGCATTTAGCTTGTAACCATAGGGTTTTTAAGGACTTAACAATTGCTATTCAAAGTCAGAGTTTGTATTGGTATTTTGGGTTTTATATTAGACAATGATGGCTTGCATTGTTGAGTGATTTGTGCAATTTGTATAGCATCTATGGTTCAAAATTTGGTATTGTCTGGATTATTGGGTTTGCTAAGTTTACACAAAAATTTGTGTTAATCTAGCAATGCAATCAGAAGATATTTGAGTTTTGATACAAAGAGTTGTCAGAAGTTGGCAGTTTAGAGTTGGATAGGGTTTCTATGATAACTAAAGATCCACAAATTGGATCAACATAAATTTTGGTATACTGATAGAAGACTTATAGTTTGAGCTACACACTAAGTTTGAGCTGAAGTTAATGGTGAAAGAAGGAGAAATCACCACTAGAGTTTTTGCATCAATCTTCAAGTTGGCGGCCAAGTGTCATCAGTGCGCTTTTTGGACATTTTCTTGAAATTTGTAAGTTGGATTGAGCTAAATTTTTTTGAGCATGTAAAAGGCTTATACCAGCATTTGTGTACAAAATTTCACACTAAGTGGACAGTTAGATTAAAAATTATAGCTTGTCAAATATCACTAATTAGGATTAGGGCTTACAAACAAAAATAAAAATTGCTTAATTATAAAAGAAACGAGGTAATTGGGGTATATGTATGGTTGATGTTACTAAGAGGAGTGTTTTTTAACACTTTTGAATTGAAGTTCAAATTATATTCCTCATACATGGGTGAAACCTATTAGGGTTTCTTGATTATTTGCAAGCATTACTTTACCTTCTACAGCCAGGTGCCCGGTGCATTCCCGAACAAGACAACACGTAATACGACACCATCCATTTAGTGTGAAATTTTGTACACAAATGCTGGTATAAGCCTTTTACATGCTTAGAAAAATTCAATCCAACCCAACTTAGAGATTGCAAGAAAATGCCCAAAAATTGCTTTGATGACACTCGGCCGCCAACTTGAAAATTGATGTAGAAATTCTAGTGGTTATTTCTCTTTCTTTCACCATTAACTATAGCTCAAACTTAGTATGTAGCTCAAACTATAAGTCTTCTATCACCATGCCAAAATTTGCGTTGATCTAATTAATAAATCTTTAGTTATTATAAAAATCCTATCCAACCCTAAACTGCCAACTTTGGACACCCCTTTGTATTAAAGCCCAAATATCTGTTGATTGCATCGTTAGATTAATACAAACTTTTGTACACTCTTAGCACATTCAACAATACAATCAATTTCAAATTTTGAACTATAGATGCTATACAAATTGCTTGAATCACTCAAGATTGCAAGCCATCATTGTCTTATATAAAATCCAAAACACCAATATAAATCTTGACTTTGAACAATAATTACAAAGTCATCTAAAATCCTATGGCAACAAACTTAAAGTCTTTGGAACAAGCTTCAAGCTAGCTATCCAATCCAAAATCTTAATCTGAAAAAACCCATGTACTTTGCCCTAGGCGGCTGTTTTTGCAGCCAGAGATCTGATTTCGACCCTATCCTACAAACGGTCAACCTTCGGGTATCAATCTAACCTATCCTAGAGATTTTATAGCTTGACCCTACCTTCAACTTAACCCTAGTATCAATCATGCTAGTAATTTATCATTTTTATTATATTTTTATCATTTTATGGCCTTTCTAAGACAGTAAAAGAATTATTACATCCTAAAAGATAAAATTATTAACTAAATCTTATTTACTAGCTATTAAGTGAAGAAAATAAATTAAGAGGCTTTCATAAAAATCTTATTAAAATATGTGGAATTCTTATTGAATTAAGATAATAGAGTATTAATTGAAAATTTATTTTTAGTCATAGTTTCATCATATAATCGTATCACAATACGACAGTGTTATTATATTCTTTAATTGTTACATCTAAAAGAATATATTTATGGATGATATATCCAAATAATAATGAATGATTATCTATGACTTCTATGTGCACAAATTTAGTTTTTTTAAATTAAAAGTATTTTTTATTTTTGAATAAAATCTTTGTTTATAAAATAAGTTGAGATACCTGAATCTAATAACTCAAAGACTTTATAACTTCTAGGTCCTAAAGATAAATCTATTGTAAAACAAGGGAAGTAATCTAAGGAGAGAAGATAATCTTCACTAAGTGTTGCACATGATTTTAATTACATGGTCTTTATTGTAGTTGGAAAATTTTATTTTCTAATATATTATCTTTTTTAGCAACCATGCTCTTCATTTTGTAGTTGTATTATTTTTTTGAATAATGTTGAGCAATGTGCTTAGCTTCTCCACAATATAAGTATAGACCTTCTTAACAATGTTGAATCTTTTCTTATTTGGTGAGTGGTTTAAAATATATCATGTTAATTTATATCAATTCTGTCTTAATCAAATAAGTTTTTGAAAACTTAAGAGCTATTGTTATTAATTGACTTGTTCCTCTCCAACCAAATCTATATTCTTGATGCCTTTCAAATAATCAATTGTTGCATGCAATGGCTTGAGCAATAAATTATTTTAAAGAATCTGCTTTTGATATTGTTAGCAACAAATCTTAGATGTTATCATTTAATTTTTAAGCACTTTAAATAATGAATTCAAATCATAAAAAAGTCATGAATCTTTTTTCATCAAAGGTACAAATAAAAAAAGAGCACTTCCAAATAAAAGTGCACATATGAATCCAACTTGAATAAATCCATTAAGATACTAGAAAAGGTGCAATTTTAGATAAACTTGATTTGTTTAAAAATCCTTAAAATTTTGATCTTGTTTTATCAAACTTTTCAAGTATACTAATCTTTGCCTCTTTCATGCTTGTAGAAGTAAGACTTCCTAGATTTAATTGTGAGGCTAAGTTACTTACTTCCCTCAATTGTACAACTTCTTGGCGTAGACTCTAGACTTTTTTCATAGACCTAAGAATAGTGCTTCCATAGTTGATATTAATAATTCATGAAATTTTCACTCTAAGAGTGTTAAGAAGCTCTTAAAGATCTACAATAATTACAAATTTATTCTTGTTTTTGCTAAGTGTACCATCCATGATTTTTTCTTCTATTTTAAATAACTTAACAAATCCACAATTGAAATTAGAAGAAGGTAATTTGCAACCTCTAATATCAAATAAAAATTTCTACAAAGAAGGTATCTACAAATAATGATTTATTTTCCTTAAGAAAAAATCAAGGTTACAAAGCAAAGAATGTTAGTTTAAAGGTGGATAGTCCACAATCTTCAAACACAATAATAAAAGTGAGATAATTCACTCACTTCTAAAATACAAAATAAGAACAATGAATCTTTATTCTTGTCAAAATTTCAAGGATATAAAATACAAACAACTAAAATATCAAAATACTCTTCTGTCATTCGAAAGGAGTAAAGGATTATTCAAAGATGATATAATATTAAATTAGAATGGCTATTGCAACATGTGGCTAATTTTTTGGCTAAGTTTCTAACTTACCAATCACCTATAGATATGAATAAAGATGAAACTACGTTTATAAAGCTTTTAGAACGCTTTTATATAAGATATTATTAAATTAATCTACTTTCACCTACTTCTTTGTATCCATGGTATTTAAATAACTATTAGAATAAAATTTATACTTGTGACACAAACCCCCTCTACTTTGGAACCTTACTTCTATCAATCTAAGCATCTCGTGGTATTCAAATTTTGCATATTTATTTTTTGACTTATCAAAAATACACCTACTAAATTTCATCATAATTCAAGATTTTAACTATTAGTTATATTCTAAAAATCCAACCCTTTAAAACAATGCCAAGTATATGCTGATTTTAAAGATTCCTTCTCTATACAACAAATAAAATTTATTTTTTAAAAAAAATTTAATTTAATTATTTAAATATATATTAAAAAATATAATATATTATAATTTAAATTTAAATTTTAAAGACTATATTAATTTATGATACAACATTACATTATTATACAAAATTTTTATCAATGATAAGAAAGTTGTCCAATTGTTTTAATAATAACTGATAGTGCATTGCAAGTACTATTCCAATATTTGATTTATATACTCTATTTGTCTATTAATTTGAAGATGAAAAATTAAAGATATCTTAATATTATCTTTTAATTTATTAAAGAATATCTTTTAATATCTTAATATAAATTAAAATCTTCAATTAAATATAATATCATTTAAAAGTCTATTATATAAATAAATATTATTTTAAAAAAATTAATTGTTTCTTCATCTTTAATAATTTTTTTATTAAATATAAAATATATCTTTTTGATTAAACAATCCACTATATAAAATATATATAATCTTAAGAATTTGAAAATAAAAGATTTGTAATAAAGTCCATTGAAATAAATAATTAGATTGCTTTGGAATAAGTAAAGATTAAAAAAATCTACAGAATTGATAATATAGAGCCTTTGCTCTAGAAAAAATGTCATAAGATTGAATAAATTTTTGAATTTCTTTTCATATTTGAAGCCATTAAAAATCTTTTAAATTAAGATCTAAAATTTTGTTATATCAAAAATAACATGCTGTTGGAAAGTCATATCATGCTTGAAATACATATAATATTAAAGATACAAACTAAAAAAAGATGCATAAATCAATAAAATCTATATTTAAAATATATATATATATATATATATATATATATATATATATATTCAAGAAGAAACTAGAATGGTTACTGTCAAAGATTAGAAAATATAAAGATTCTTGAATTAAACTAGAAACAAGAAGGGAATTGTCAAGATTAAAGAAGACTTCACTCTTGTCTCTATATATAATATCTACCTAAGAGTTACATGGGGATATTCTATAGGACCTCCAACACGTGCACAATTTGTAAGATACATGTTAAACTTATAAGACAAGTTTCTTATATGTGTGCCATGTAATTATGACCTCAAATACATGTCCAATTTACAAGACACATGTCAAACTTATAAGACAAGTTCTTTATATGTGTGCCACGTATCTAACTTGTTTTATAAGCTACTAATATATATAACATGTGGCTAACTTGTTGGCCAAGTTTCTAATCTATCAATCATCTATAGACATATATAAAGATGAGATCCTATCTATGAAGCTTTTAAAAAGCTTCTTTATAAGATATTATTAAATTAATATATTTTTATTTACTTCTATTCATCTATATTATCTAGATAATTATTAGAATAGATCTTATGTCTATGACATTATTCTCTCTTTTAAAGACAAGTTCTACAAAGAGTAGTAATTACATGTTGAAGAAATCAAAGATGTGTCAAATTGTATTTGTCACATACTCTGATCTTTGTTTCTTTCAAAGGTAGTTGATAGGTCCTTTCAATCATTGATAGTGTCTTATATTAATACAAGATGATTACCTTGATATTTAATCATTGTTGAGGCTTTTATAACTTTCTTCTAATAAAATATTTGAAACACCATCAGAAGTAGTTTCTATTTTCAAAAGTATCACCAATCATCAAGAGTCTCTTCTAAGGTCGTGATACTAAACACATTGTATCTCACTATCAATTTGAAGAAAAACATGTTATTCTTGAGGATCTTCATCTCTATTTTTTCATCTTGATGATTGTGATAGTCGTAATATTTTATCCAATAATTCAACAAACAATAGTTCTTAAGCTAAATTTATTGGTTAAATTTTTATCTCTTTAGTGCTAAAAAATCTAAAAAAAATAAAAAAAAATAATAGAAGATAGAATAAAATCTCCATTGAATTTGCTATACTTTATAGCAAAGATTTTTTTGCTTCTTTATCTTGAATTTGATTAATGTCATTGATGAAATGCATTGACTTTGATTGATGTATTTGCTAAATTCCTAGATGGCATCTATGTGCATTTGTTAATATCATATCTATACCAATGTACATGATATTTCAACCTATTTTGGTTCCGCCTCAAATCTAAGACCTCTTTTATTTCAAATTCTTTATTATTGTCCACTTCTATAAGAGGCAATGATATTTGTCTTCTTCTTTATATATCCACTCTTTTATATGGCTCAAACTAAGATGCATGGAATATAAGATGGATCTTCATAGATTTTGATAGATTTAATCAATAAATAATTAGATTGACTTGTTCACAAATCAAAAATGGTCCAAGCTTATGACAATCCAACTTATCACAAGGAAAAATAGTCTTAATATAAATATTATAATAAAATAATTATACCTTATTACCAATATGAAATTGAGGTTGTTTCTTATGTTAGACATCTATATTGGTCTTTTGTCATTTTTGAGCTTCTTTTAATTGTACCTTTATTATTGCATGTAGCTTTGACAATAGATTTGTCAAATCTTCTACCATAGGATTATTAGTTTTTAAAAAATTAAAAATATCAAATTATAGATGATAACTATAATTGGCAAAGAAAGATGTTTGTTAAATAAAAGAATGTACCAAATTATTGTAAATAAACTCTACCAATGGCAAAAGACTTATCCAATCATCTTGATGATAATTAATGATACACCTCAAATATTACTTCAAAATTTAATTTATCCATTCTCTTTATCCATCAATTTGAAGATAAAAGATTGAAAATAGTTTTATATCCACTTTCAATATCTTGAAAAGGATTTTCTAAAATTTTGATACAAATTATGTCCCTCTATTTAATATAATATTTTTTAGCAATCCATGATAGTGATAGATATTATCAAGGAAGAATTTAGCTATTTTTTTACTTGTAGTAGATTTTGTATATAGTATAAAATATGCCATTTTAATGAAATAATTTACAATCACAAATATAAAATCATATCTAAAATGTCCTGTTGCAAGGAAGTTGTGACAAACTTTAAGAGCATGTAGTCATGCTTCATCTTTTAGAATATACAAACATCCCTAAAAATAGAATAGATTGTTTTTAAACTAAAACTTGGAAGTATTATTAGACTTAAAAAAATTATTCTTAATATTATAAATAATAGGATTTAAAGACATACTTGATTGAACTTGCTTAAAAAAAAGTTGAATCAATAGTCAATATTGATTTCATTGCTCAAAGATGAAATTATTTTGGCTTTAATAAAATCGTCCTTTGTTGATCAAAAGTTACATCTCTTTCTTTTGGTGCAAGATAAAAACGTCTAGAAAGGGCATTAGATAGACCTTATTCTTATCCTAGCCAATAAATAATAATGAACTTGAATCTTAATAAAGATATGCTCTAACAAGCATGATGATGATTTAATATACATATTGACATAAAGTATTCAAGGTTCTTATGATCTATCTATATATATATATATATATATATATATATATATAACTAGATTAAAAATGACTTCTAGATAGTGATGCCATTTTTTAAAAGAATCCACAATTGTAAAAAGTTCTTTATTATAGATTTTGTTATTAATCTCTCTTACTAAAAATTTCTTAGAATAAAATGTTATTAAGTGGAGTTTGTCATTTGTTCTTACTTGTGATAATATTGCACCCAAGGCA